>VXBX01003755.1:1271842-1383178 GCA_013400415.1 Scytalopus superciliaris | reverse complement strand
TGCCTCTCTCGGCCGCGGCTTTGTGTGTGACGGGATCCACACGGTTGGAAAACACCTCTGAGGCCATCCAGTCCGACCTGCGGCTGAACGGCACCGTGTGGCTTTGCCGTGAGCAGCTCCAGGGTCAGGGAGGCCACTCACCGCCCTGGGCAGCCCATGCCAGTGTCTGATCGCGTTGTCTGTGAGGAAATTGCTCCTGATGTCCAGTCTAAACCTCCCCTGGCACAGCCTGGGGCCGTGCCCTCTTATCCTGCCGCTGGTTACCTGTGGGAAGGCTCTGACACCCACCTGGCCGCGGCCCCGCTCAGGTACCTGTAGAGAGCGATAAGGCCTGCCCTGAGCCCCCCCATACAATCGCAGGGTCATGGAGTCACAGAATCAGCTCCGAGAGCATCATCTCCAACCCTTGATCCAACTAGACCGAGGCACTGAGTGCCACATCCAGTCTCATCTTAAAATCATCCAGAGAAGGTCAATCCACCACCTCTCTGGGCAGGCCATTCCAATGCCTGATCCCTTTCTCTGTAAAGAATTTCTTCCTGATATCCCACCTAAACCTCCCCTGGCAAAGCTTAAGCCCGTGCCCTCTGGTCCTACCGCTGTCATTGTTGGCTCAGCTGAGGTTTAGGAGCTGTGCTCTTTGGGTTTTCCCGTGTCATAACTTGTGACTGCTGGTTCCCCCCAGGTTTTGTGGGCTGGCACAGCCCTCGGCATGTGCCGGGCACTGTGTGAGTAACCAGAGGTGTGTCTGGCATTCCCTGACAGGGATGCAGGACAGGGTGTGATGGGCATGCAGCAGGCACCAGGAAAACTGCACTGAGATGAGACCAGCTGCTGCACTAATTTCACTCACTTCCAGACAAATCAACTGGGCATGTTTCGACAACAAATGATAATGCAAAAGTGAAAGTTTGCAAATCTCATTACTAACCCTAAAGTGAGGTTCCTATTTTAAAACTACTTTCCTTACTGATTCAAGGATAATTTTCTCCCTGGGCTGCTTGTCACTGTTTTCCCACCAAATCACACAGTTGTAGTCTGTTGGCTCAAATCTCAAATGGAAGCAGCTTATTTCCTCACTAACGCCTTTTAATTTCTCCTTCCATCTGTTGCTAGTACTTCACTATCCAAGTGCTTGCAGCACTGCAGAGTGTTGGGCTAGAGGTAATACACCTCACACTCCGGACTTTCAGGCTCTGCTGAGCTCCACTCCGGAGCAAGGTGGTCAGGAGGATGGTATTGAAGCTCATTAATGCTTCCCAACCTCAGCTCTGTCTTCAGCAGCAGAAGCAGTTTTAAATGGGCACCTGACTCCCAACCCCTGAGATAATGTCTGTGAATGCCAGTGGTCCAGGTGTGGTAAAATGATCTCTTGGATCTTACAACCAGGTGTAAATTGCTATTGCTGGAGATTAATTTCACCCTTTCAGCTTCCAGGCTTTCTCCTCTGTGCTTCGAGCAAAGCTCAGCCAAGCTGAGGACTTGAGCTCTCTGGGTCAAACAAGGCTGCAGCAAGGGGTACAAGGTTAACTGTGGCTCTGGAGCTGAGTAACAGAGAGAGAGGGAAGACTGGCAAAAAGAGAAGAACTGTATTTAGAGTAGAATTGAGACAGGGCAGCATTGACGCTTGGGGTCAGGAAATGGATCTGGCATGGAGATGTGGGAGAGGAAGGCACAGGTGAGCAGAGGGGCCACAGAAGGAGAGGTCACCTGCAGGTGCTTGAGGAGGCAGTTTTTCTCTGAACATAGAAGCTCAAGGGAAAAGTGATGTCCTGGAGACTACGGGAGAAGACCCTTTTCTGGGCATCCTTCTTGCAGTGAAAGCTGGTTGCTGGCAGAAACTGCCAAGGATATGCAACCATGAAGGAGTCTTTCTAAAGCAAGGGATGGAGGGTCTGCCCGTTTGAATTTGCAGATTGGCACTTCCAAGTTTGTATCTTGGCCTGTCAGGAAGAAACTGTACTCCCTTGTCAGGCTTCTGTAGAGCCGAGCATGGGAACATCTCAATCCTGACTGACTAGGCATAACTGAAGCACACGTTTGGAAGATGATACATTAATCTGAATAATTTGCAGAGAGTCCTTATCCTGTATAAACAGAGTGCACAGTATTACAAGCTGCTACACAATTTAACAGCTTACGATAGCATCTACTATAATGCAGAGAACTGGTGATTACTTAATTAGAGGCTGTCTAAAGGTTTGTGATAAGTGCATATGTGTGTAATTTTAATTTTTCTAGTTCTTCTGAACTGTTTATCTTTCAACCCTAAAATTCTCTCGACCTTTTGTAAATGTTTGAAGGAGAAAAAGATAAGCATTTTTCATTTACATAAACAGGACTTCAAGAATTGTATGTACATCTGTTAGTTCAGACGTACACATTCCTAGGGGAAGAAAACACATTATTCTTTATTTTCACTTGAACCTGGCCCTGAGAGGTTAAATAAATCACACAAGGTCACTGAGGGAGGTAGTGGCAGAGTCAAAAGTGGGGTTACTTCACTTCAGTGCTCCCAGCTCTCACAGTGAACTTAAATCATACCTCTTATTCAAGAATTTGCATGGCTAACAAGCCAGTTACACTTTAAATAGCTTTTTTCTCTTGTCCCATTGACTCCCCTAAGACATGGAAGCAGTAAAACATTGTCAGAGGGGCAGCGTGCAGTGAATGCATTAGTGAAAGCTGCAGCCAGAGATAAAACTGAGATTCATAAGGAGCAAGTCCAGTCACTGCAAAGATAAAAAGCAAAGTGGAGGAATGTAGGTGTTGCAGAAGGAGAAGAAACGAGGAAATGAATGGGAATACAAGGCACAGTGTCAGAGGCTGAAGAAAGAGCTGGATGGGAAGGACTGGTGAGAGAGGAGTCCCCGTGGTGCCAAACCCCTCAGAGGTGACAGTGAGGTGCATCTCCGTAAGTACAGCAAAATAGTGAAGCCACACAGTTGCTTAGTGTGTCATGAGCCAGCTGAAGGCAAAACCCAACACCGAATGCTCAGAGATGAGTTAGGGTGGGACTTATTTCACCAAAGTTTAGTGATCTGGAAATTGCCCTCTGTGAAGAAGCTATTTTGTTGCTGTTTCTCCTCAGTCACCTCAGGGAACAGACACGTCCAGCCGCATTTATACACCTCGGGTTTAGATGACTAAAGGTAGAGAAGACAAACCCTTAGGCCCTGTCCACTGGATTTAAACATGACTTTTAAATCAGGTTTCTCCAAGGAAAAATATCCAGCCTGAGGAGCTGGCAGTAGTTGTGCTCATCAGCGATGGAGTCAGAATAGCAATTACAGAAGTAAACTTCTGAAAGGACCTGCAGAAGGTCGTTCAGAAAACTGAACTTCAGGGCGTTTTTTTGCAGCATATTAAACTGTAGAATATATCAGATTGCCGATCCACTTTGTAACCTGTTTATAGAGGGGAAAATAAAAGCCAAATTCAGACTAATTAAACACATTTCATGTTTTTGAAAAAACCCCAAACACACAGCACCCCCCCTTCTGTTTACTAAACATCTTTCTAGTTCTATTGCTCCTTTTTCTGGAGCTTTTTTTTTGCTATATCTTTCTGAAAGTTCGATGCTTGAAGCTGGAGGTATTATTCAAGCTGGGGCTTTAGCTAAAAAACAGACTAATAATCCATTAGTGTGCTTCCTGTTTTTTGGATAGCAATGCCAATTTCCACAAAAAAACAGGTATGTTAAATCAGTGAATTCATGTTGAGTGCAGCCCAGCTTCATCACAAGTCCTTTACACTCTGAATCAGGCTCCTGAAATCATGGCACTGGCTAAAAGCCCGTGAGTTTCTAACAATTCTGCACTCTAAAAAATTGCATCCCATTTTAGAGGTTTTACAGAAATCTGTGTCCATAATCACAAGAGCTAAGCTTATATTCACTGGAATGAACTGTTCTTGCTAACACAGCATCAGCAGAAGTGTGAGTAAGGTCATAAAAATCATCAACAGAATATGCAGTTTATTTCCTTACTTCTCTCTCAAAAGCCTCCTCCACTGATTCAGTCATAAGGGCCTGTGCTGGGCAGCAGTTTCTTTCATGGAACAATAGTATTTAATTCTCAAGGGCTTTACAAGTCTGAAGCCACCTCGTAATGTCAGAGAAAGTATCTCACTGTTAATAAATGCAGATGTTAGAACAAAATACAGTGTTATCCCAGTGGTTCTTGTTGCAGCAGGGCCCAGCATGATCTCCTGCATAAAGAACATCCTATTTCTAAAAAGTAATCTTCACGCTGCATCTCAATTAGCTTGAAAAGCAACATGCAGTTAATGCATGTTTATTTACAGGGCCATAAGCATTATGGGCTTATGGAAATACCACAAGTGAGCTTTTCTGATGATCGTGTCCCGAGCCATTCCAACAGTAACGGGCTCTCTTTGGGGCTTTTCCGCTTTCTTTATTCCCTCTCTGGTAGAAGCAGCTGATCTGGAAAGCCACATGAATATACTCCTAGTACACATAATCCCTTTAGTTCCCTACATGACTGTAATTGCACACATTGGCAGACTTTGTTTGTATTTAAATATTTTCATAGAAGGGAAAGTCATTCCAAGCTGATCGCTTCATGAGGCCAAAAATTTCATTAGGAACCATTTGAACAACTACAATAAATAAGAAAATAATTTGTTGGTACAGTTGTGCCATAAACACTACAATTTATATTAAAAGAACTCTTGATCCCTAATGAAATTTGTCTTTGTTTATGGTAATTACCACAACAAACTTATTGAGTAAGAAAGAAAACACATATGGCTTTGTAATCCACAGTTAGGTTTTTCTATTTGAAATTTAATTCAGAAGGATAGAAAGGTTTCTTAGGACTGAAGGGATTATAGGTACTGTAATATCTAATAAGATTAGAAGATGGAGGTGGTGGCTCACTGTGATAGAAACCCACTAAGACATAGGAATACACTAAGACATAGGGCTTTCTGGGTTATCAAATCCAGTCCCCAGGTACTTCAGGCAACTGGATCACATGATCCATGTAATACTTTCTGTGAGCTTCCCACTAACACTAGGTATGGTTTTGTCCCTACAATTTTTACACCCTCACTATGCAGGTGGATAAAGAACACCTAATTGATAGTTTAAATTATTAACGGGCAGTTTATACCCACTTGCTCATACACCAAGATTGCGTACCTTTAATATTCCCCCTACCTGATGTATTTACAGAAAGTAATCAAACTACATCTCAGTCTTCAGCTGCTGGGCTAAACAAGCTGTGTATGTGGCCACGAAATGTTCTCATCTCCTCCTCATCTTAGCAGACATTTCATTAAGAATCCAGGTTTTCTTAATGCAGTCAGAATAATGCATTTTATTCCAAGCACAGTCTTACAGGGGTCTTATTCAACAACGTTCATGCTTCCCTTACTTTTCTAGAAATGTCTCTCCTATTGCATTTAGAGTCTCAGTTGCCTTTTCCACACCCACACTGCACTGGGGTAACTTACTAGAAATCTTTCTGTGCCATTGCAGGTTTCCTGAAGAATCTTCTCTGCTGCTAGCTCTCCTACTACTTCTGTGGCCTCACTGCTCAGGGACATTCAGTTCTTGCTGGGCGATACTGGAACTTTCTCTGCACTGATGACACCTCCTGACTTGGTGGCTTCAATGTATTTTGATGATCAGACACCTCTATTGTCCAAATGGGTCATTAATTAAAATAATAATAATAATCAGTCTTAAGACTTACTTTTTAGAATCTATGAGTACTTTCCTTTCAATACAGTTCAAGTTCTCAACACGTTGTATGCCTTACCTCTGTAAATCTCAGGCTTCTCCATGTAGGAGATATAAATTCATACACAGCTCCTCATTGACTATTTTATTGAAGTCCAAACATCCATTCTTTGTCTAGTTAATTAATTAATCTATCAAAGAAAGTGATTGAATTAGTTTGATATTATTTATCCTTAGTAAATATCAATTCCATTTTGTTCTGTTTCCCAGTGACTGTCATGACTTTTATAATTCTCTCCTCCCACATTCTTTCCTAATGATGCCTGACATAAAACATTGCTGTACAGAAAGCAAAATGTATTGTGCCTTTTGAGTGAAATCCATGTTTTATTTGTCTTTGGTATAGATTAGTTACTTACATCAATATATAATTCTGACTACCAGGGAGGGTTGAGCAGCAGTTATAGATGTATTGGCTGTCTCTCTGTACTTATAGCAGAAATGTATATACATCCCTTTTTATTACAAACAGTGTTAGTACCGCTTTTTAAAAGGATTGGAACACAAATTCAGCAGACTGATCCAACTGAGACATGACCCACATGCAACAGGATCTTTTCCCAAACAGCTTTATAGTCAACTCAAACATGAGATATGTTGCAGAAAATCAGAGGACAACATGTACAGTGACTTGACTTGTATGGTGATCACAGGAATTGGGCATAGAAATACAGGTTTTGAAGAAACAGAGAAGAAATGAGGAGGTTTTGTCTGATGATTGTTTCAGATAGAGATAAATTACACATGGTGTTGTCTTCTTTGTGCTTAATTTTTAATTATGTTGTGGGCAGTACACAAATTGAAAGAAGAGCTGGTAAGAAACTAAATCAAGACTTGAATTTCAAGTCCACTGCTGACCCACAGACTTCATGTGTCCTTGGGCAAAATGCTTTGTTGTTTTTTTTTTCGTCTCACTGCCTCATCTGTAAAACAGAGATAACACTACTTCTTTTTTTCCCAACCTGACTATTTACATAATAAAAGCCTTTCCATGCATGACAGACTCTTATATATATTTGTACAGCATGTAGCATAATGAAGGCCTGGATCTTGGGACTACAATACAAACAATATACAACAACTAAGATTATACATCCATCCAAAATATACTTAATGCACCTAATACTGTGGTACCTCACCAGAGAGACGAGACTTTATTCCACAGTGAACTCTATTTCTGTGATTTCTGTTGTGCTTCCTTTTGTGCTGCTCTCTTGCCTAAGGAAAACTTTGTCAGAGAAGTGGGGTTTAAGAAAGTCAGGAGTCCTGTGACAAATCTATGTTCTCCTGTAGGTGGAGGGAGCGCTGGACCCCGAAGCCTGAAGGGACCTGCCTGGAGCTGGGCAGCATCACACAGCACCTCTGCCTTTCTGCAGCAGCTCTCCCTTGACCCCCTTTACCTCCTGCTGAATCAGGGAAGGACTGCCCTGAAGGTCTGATTCTTGTCCCTCTTTGAAAAGGGAGGAGAAAAGCCTCTCATCCATATTGTCCCTGGAGAGGACACTGTACCTCTTCCAGGTCATCCTAACAGAGAGCTGTCATTTCCCTCTTGGTAAGCAAATTCTACACCCTTGGAGAGGTCTCGGGATGTTCTGAGGATGCAAGAGGAAATGCTGGACCCGATCATCCTGTTCCATGCTTGTGAGTTGTGGTACAGTAATGAGCATCCCCTCCCCAGCAACCTGGAGGCTACAGGATCAGGGCTGTTACTGTGCTGCACATCTTCCTAGGAAATGTCCTCTCGACTGTTTATGCTGAGCTTGAGGAAAGAGCTTCCTGTGCCAGAACTTTTGGGAGGTGGGCAGCTTTTTCCCCATAGCCTGTAGGTATAGAAGATAATGCCAAAATAGTAGCCATGTTGGAGGTCAAGCTGGGTCTGTGCTGTGATTTCTCTGCACGCTGAGAGAAAATAAAACAGAGGGTGCTTGGCTGCCCTAAGCTGGTTTGTCCAGGCCCTGAGGCTGGGCTGGCCCTGCAGCTACTTGGCATGGAGAAGATGAAAAGCATGCATAAATTAGAAGCTCTTAAGGCCAGTTTCCTTCTTTGGTCCCAGAGTAACTGGCTGAGTGTTTGCAGCAGCAGACCAGCCCCTCCCCATTGACAGGTGACGTTCTTTAGTGCTTCCCTTGTGCTGGCAGATACACGATGACATTTAACTATGCAGCACTGCCCTGGCTAAAAAACACAGGCATTAAAAAACTCCCTGATTTCACCACCTCCCTTTTCTTCACAAGTTTTTTTACAAACAAAAAAGAACAAGAAAAGCGATGGTAACTGGATTGTTACTAATACATACTTGGAACTGATTAGTTTGGTTTCCCGTCCTGCGCAGGGAAGATTGCATTGTGTTATGGCTATTGTTGTTTTTATGGGAACTGAGGCTGGATACCAGGTGTCTGTTACAAATGTTGGGTCCCAAATTAAACACCCACACATACTGAAAGGACCAGCAACACAACAGAAAGCATTATTCATTTTGCAAGCAGAAAAATGACAAAGCAGAGGACTGACAAATGCTCTGGATAAACCCAGAGCTCCAATTTAATGCATGGGATAAGGACCTCTTTTTCCAAATAAAGACTCCCAACTCTTGCAGTTTCTTACTTCTCCATAATTTAGCTGTGCACATATTTGGCATTTACAGTGTGACGGATTTACACATTTGCTACCAAATGAGCTGCAAGAGCTAATCAGCTCACGCAGAATTGCACATATTAATGAAGAAGGCTCTTCTGCATGCCTGCGATGTAGACACCCACTTAACTGGGGCACCAGAGACTAATTTGAAAAGATTTTGTTCACGTAGCTCTTTTCCTATGATGAATGCTTGCAGGGAATTGTGCTGTAGAGAGAGGGAGCAAGCAGTATCTGCAAAATCTAGCTAAATGTTTCTCATTACTGAGTGATGGAGGAGCAATAGGAAAGATAATTTATTAGTGGTTCAAAGCTAATGAGAATAATTAGCACTATGATGCTTCCTAAGCAAACACAGAGTAAGTGTTCCTTAAGGAGTGCCGTCTTCCTGCAGGAGTGGTGAGTGCTCTGGACAGGAGGACAGAGGACTTCCAGGGACAGGATCTTACAAACCGAGGACCGGGTCTGGCAGCTGAGTTGAAACACCCAGACATCCTCCTGGCTTTAATTATGGGCCTGCATTAGAGCTGTGATTTCCTAAATTTTGGGCTAACAGACCATCTTTTTTTTTTTGATGGCAAAAGCAGCTACACTGGGCAGATGAATAGAGAGTTTACACTTCAGCTTAACTCCTCGGAAACCAGGGGCTGGAAATTCCTGCCTTAGATACTGAAATTTTTTGCAATATTGCATCACACTGTGCCTGCCAAAACCTCAGCAAAAGCCAAGCCAGTTGAGGGTGCTCTGGTCAGTTTCCCGGAATCCTGGCTGCCAGCAGATAAAATGGCATTTGGAATCACATCCTTTGTGGACACGCAAGTACCCTCCTTCCTCACTCAGTAAATACAAGCAGGATGTGCAGAGAAAGCACAGCGTCTTCTCATGGCCAGTCAAAAGAAAATAACAGGACAAATTTTGGTTTCTGATCAGTTCCAGCACAGAGCAGTTATGTACACAACCGGATTAGCCAAAGGGCTGCACACGCGGTTCCAGCAGAGCCATGGAACGCTCAGGGACGCTGGGCTGCCAAAGGCAAAGGAAATGCCAGCATTTAGTCAGAATGCTCAGCACCTGCTGATAAAAGCTAATTTCCCCCCACCTCTGTTTTTGGAATTTACTCCTGCAATCCCAGTGTTCCATTACAGACCCAATCTCGCTAAAGTAAGCCTATTAAATTAAAATGAGGTGCACGTGGGCAGCAGTCCCCACTCCCCTGAGTGTCATTTAGAGCAAATAGCTTGTTTCATAGTTTGTAAAATGCAGTTGGCAGGGGCTTAGTGTTATTCTAGGAAATCCATGTAGGCACCATTTCTTTTTCGTAATATTGCACTATCAAGAATATGGAGAGTGATTTTGCTTTTTATTTTTTAAAAGGCAAACAGACAAAACATCTGCAGGCCGTCGCCAGGTCTTGACTTTTCTTTTCAAAAGCAGCTCGCCTCTAAAATCAGAATCACCCATGAAGCAATTCCATCTGAAACAAGACTGTATCTGAAGCATTCTCTTAGAGCTTACTCATAATGGGGAGTTGTATCTGCTTTTTTTACTCCCAAATTAAATGTTGCAAGAACACGGACCTTACCTCTCTAATCTTTTTTCACCATTAATATCAATCTATCTTTGTGGATGACTGTTGAGAGAATTTCAAGTCAGCAAGATTTGGGGACCTAATTTGGTCTGAGTGGGAGTTTAGAAAAATTCTCAAGGCTGTTTCGCCCAACTGCAACTACTCAGGAGGGCCTTGGGGGTCAATGGGGCTGCCAGATTCAAAATGCAATTTTACACAGGGAGGAAAGAAGAAATGGATATCTGCTAGGTTGCTTTTCTTGATTCAGATTGGAAAGCAAGTCTCATGCTTGTCTCCAGTCTCTCTTGTAGGAGTTGCTCTACTTTGAACAAGTAAGGACGTGGTGACTGGGTTGGAGATAGATGGATAACCCCTTTACAACAGAGCCAAATTATCCTCTTGGGTTGCAGGGGCTGGGATATAAGCTTATGCTCACCTTGGGACTTTAACCTGTGTTTCCCACATCCCAGAGCATTCACTCTCCTCAGATCTTGCCCAGACTCCCTTTCCCCTCCTTTTGGTGGATGGAACAAATCCAACATACCAGGCTCTTTTATTAGAGGGGAGAACCATTTCCTATCCAGTTGCTTCCAGTCTGCACAAAACACTTGGTCCTGCTGCCCTTTGTCTCTTGGTCCAGCTGCACAGCAGGACTAACACAGCCCCGTGGGCTATTTATAGTCCTGTTTAAGCCAATGCTGAGGAACAAAGTGATGCACAATCCTTGCTCAGCCTCTGTGCTGTGTACACGTTTTACCCTTCCTCAACAAGATTTAATCTGCTTAGGGTTAACTGAGTAGCGGATGTCCAAGACCTTTGAATCACACCTTAAAAAGGCTGAAAGACCAAACCCATAATTGCAAGAGCAGAATCTCTGATTCACTGCAAACCATTTGTTATCAGCAATTAAGTTTCTTGCTGATAAATGATTCATGACTTGAAAGCCCAGATTACTCACGTTTAACCACGGCAGAAATTCCTCTGTGATTATGAATGCCTGGGCTATGCATCTACTGGGACGGGCTGTAAAGTCTGAATGTGTGAAATGACCAACCATTTAATTACAGAAAATAACATGTAAGATACTTCTCATTCACCCTTTGTAGAAAAAAATAAAGTATTTCAATTTCAACTTGACTGATGCAAATATAAACATAAGCCGACTTCACTAGCAAATATAAACACCAACTTTTTCTTTACTGGAGGCAACAGAATTACAACAGTGTGACTGATATCCAGACCTGGTCTACTAATTAAAAAGGCTTGGAAGCAAAGCTCTGAGCTCCTGGTACACTCTAGTTCACAGTAACTAAGGCTTTTGTCAGCCATTCGATGTAATCATTTATGGTGTTCAAAACTGTATTATTCAAAAACCATTCAGACCATAAACCAGATGAGTCGTGACCCTGTAACAGAAGGTAAATTATTCTCAAATATTTTATATTTGTGCATTAACACATGATTAGCCAAGAAAAAATGAATGCCCAAGTCCAAGAAGTAACTGACAAAAGACTGAAGGAAAAAACGAGAATCTTTAATTTTATTATGGTGTAACCAGCTGTAAGGAATTACTGGTCTGAAGCACAGTGTGCAATTGTCTTATCCTAAACATTCAATAAAGCCTATAATTCAGAATGATCCTGACTAGTGATGTCACCATTGGCAAGCTATCATTTTTTTCTTTCTTATTTTTGAAGAAGTCTACATTTCTCACCAATTAGCACAAACACAGGCACAGCCTATACACAGAAATGCTTAACATTTTCTGGAGGCTGTATTTCTTTAGTGCCAGCTGCTTTGACTCTGAGATAAAAAAGGATGCAGTGAGTCCTGGACTGATCATACTCGATAGTTTGCTGGTAAGCAAAAGAACTTCTGTTTGAGATCAAATGGCATCAGTATGTACTGTTTCCTGAATGCAGGGCAGAATGCCTGCTACTGCTGCAAGGATAGCTGGAAATAAAGAATTACCATGATCTTCTGCAAAACTGCTATACACAACATGAAGTAACTATGCTAATTGAAAGGGAAAAAAAACCCACAGCAAGACTTAATAAATTAAGCTACTTTTACTCTAGGATATTATGTATTACCAGGCAGCTGATTTTTTGAGTGAAGAGACTCATCAGGTGCCTAATAAGAGAAGATACTTGGCACAGCTCCATGGCCATTCCAATTGATGTCATGGTTAACAAGCTGGCTACCATACAAGGCCAATCAGGCTACTGGTATTCCACAATACTCACTAATGGCTCCAGCAGCTCAACGAGTGCCAAACACACAGTGCCATTAATTAGGCAAGAGAGAGGAGGAAAAAATACCGGAAAGGAGGTGAGATGCCGTTCACCTCCTGGGCAGCCCAGCACTGAACATCCAAACTAGCAGAAGAAAATGAGATGGGCAGACTGAGGAGCAGCAGGCAAGTTTCAGATCCAAGGCACAGCTCTCTGCTGTCAAAAGCTGTTTGTCCCCCTGGTGAGTACCAGGGCAGAGCAAGGCCGACCTACACACCCCTCGTGCTGCCCAGCACTCCCACACGGGGCTCTCCCCAGCCAAGGGGTGCTGGGAATTGTCCTGCATTTGCTGGCTCTTCCTAAATCATTTCCAGTGGGGAAGAAGCTGAGCAAGGCTGATTAATGATAAAAATACTTGTCTTTTTTAAAATTTATTTTCAGTTCAAAGTGAGTCACAACTTCCTGCCCCTCCCTCTCCCCCTCCTGTGAAGACATAAGTACCTCCAGATCAACTTTTCTGTGGTTTAAGCATCGAGAGTGTAACACATTTCAACTGCTGCTGATACAGGTTTTACAGTGATGACTGTCAGAGAGAGATTGTTTGTGCAACTCTTTAAAGAGCAAAAAGGAAAAATCCCTCCTACAAAAGTGGATAAACTTTTGGAATGTAAACATGTAACATACACAATTCCTGCATTATCAGAAGTATTATGCTTTTATCAAAACAGTTGAACTTTACACTTTTCAACACATATTTGATACAGTCCAATCAGAATTTGAAGGGAGACTGTATACCCTGTAAGAGTAACCATGTACCCCTATAAGATAATAATTCTTGCCATAACTTACAGATGCTTTTGACAACACTGATGTCAAAGAAGGAGGGTTTAGTTTCATTTTACCCATGCTCTGCTAATTATTGATGCTTGGCTTAATTCACTCAATACACTTTATAAAGGTATGTAAACAGTTCTGATTTAAAGACCAGAGATGTTTAAGTGACATTAACAGATCTGGACTGGTCAATGTTAATGTCTTCATTAACTCAGATACCTTATTTATCCCTGAGCACCATAAAATTGTTCTCCCCAAATCTCAGTCAAGAACACGTAACTATTTCACAAGAACGTAAAACTGCATTTGGATAAATTTGTGTAAATCCCATTTTCCTTCACCAATTCAAACAAACCAAGCCAAAACCTTGTCCCCTCCCCTTTGTTTTTCACATGTACTGCAATACCTTAACAAAAAAATTCACCCTAACAAACAACATCACCTACAGACACACTAAAGACTACAAAAATATTGCATAGGAGTGTCAGTGGGCATAGTCTCCCAACATGAGAGAAAATGCTAAGTTTTCTTTAAAACAATATGGCAACATTCTAATTTATTTTCCTTTTAAAAATCAAGTGGTTTCACTTTATTTCAAAATTGTACAAAATGGCCATGGCTGTTTATAAAAAAAAGTCTCTGTCTTGAGAATATGTGAAGTCTCAGGTGCATCAACAAAAGACCTGGAACCATTCACAGTGCAGCGGAAAGCTTCTTTTGAGGCAGAAACTACAATTCATCCTTCTTCTTTCCTACTCTTTCATGGTCTCTTTCTCTCAGGGTTCGCATGAAAGTGGTGAATCCAGACTCCTGGTTTTGAAGGAAGAAAAATATGTGTCATATTTTTGCAAACAAACCAAAACAATGCATCAAGAAAACTGTGAGTTTCTGCTTCCCATCAGAATATAAACTAAGGAGCAGTTGTTTAGTTTCTGTACCCCAGGGCAGAATATAAAGTAAGGAATTGTTACTGCTTTGGCCTTGCCTCCCTGTGCCATGCTCTGGTCCCAGCACTGCTCTGCTGCAGTGCAAGGGAGAATACCCACGCACATTCCACATGTCAAACTCTGAAGAGACAGGACACAGAGAAAAAGGCCCTAAAACTCGCAGGACAAGTAAAATCTGTCACTAGAAGTGCCAGTGATGCCTTTTTGTTGAAGACACTCAAAGACATTTTCAAGCTGCATTAGTATTCTACTTGTGTCATTTTGAATGCAGTCCGTGGATCACTGGTTGGCTATACACATGTTTGCCCCTGCTCCTCATCCCTTAACAGTTTTGATCATAATTTTTCTCCTTTTCCAATCATTTTGACGATAGAGATCACACTTTTCTTGAAGTTACTATTAAAATTATTGTCAAAAATTTCAAACCTGCATGCCAACCTCTGTACTCCAACAACTAATGATTTCCGATTATCCAAGGCTATTGGATGCCAGCAGCTTCCTTTTCCAAGGAAAGCTCTGAACATGGATAGCAGCCATTTCAAAAGGCTCAGATGGGGGGAGGTGTGAACACTGTCTACTGGTACCCCAACACTACAGTTGTCTGGGCAAGTAACATTGTTCCCCCTCTGTATGACCATTTTAACTTCTAAGGAATCCTGAAACACACCAGTCAAAACTGGTGATGAAGAGGGAAAATACACAGAGGTAGAGAAATCCAAACAGAAGTCAAAGTTGGGGAACCACAAAAGAAAGAAAACAAAATAAACCAAACCACAAGGCTGGGAAGCTTTCAGAGGGCTGGGAAGCTTTCAGAGGGCTGACCAACTAAACACTCTTCTAAAACTACTCACTGTTCTTCCACTGAAAATAAATGAAGTGACAAGTTTTGGCCCCATGTCACCTGGAGACATCTGGCAATCAAGAGACCCCATGAAAAGAGCCCAGTTTGCAAAGCTGTGCATCTGGAAGTCATTTAAAGGACACCTGGGTCAGAGGGTTTAGTTGCTTGGGGTGAAATGCCCTAAAATCTCTACTCTGGAACTGCAATTCCCTTGACAGGCCACGACTGGGGGTCATGCTCTTTCCCACAGCCAGTGCTCCAGTGTGGGGTGGCAAGGAGCTCAGAGCTCCTGTTCTATGGGCCATGGCTCCTGCTGTGGCATGTCATGTTGCCCCAAAGCAGCTGACATAACCCCTCTTCTTCCCTGCCCACATGAAACAACGATGCACCAGCTAGATCACACTGAACTAAATGCATGTGGACATCTCCTGATTTAATGCCAGAATCAGGAGCAGAAAGCAGGTCCCCTGGCTCCCACTGCTCTCTCATTTTTTGAAGTACAAGATGGTTAGACAAGGTGGTTCAAAAGTTGTTGTCATGCTGAGAAGTCCTTTAAAAGCAAAATCCTTTGTCACTGAAAGAGATTTGTGAACAGACCTGGGAGCCGTGGAAGGCATTTTTCTAAGCACTGCCTCCAGCATTGCCATGGTAAGAGACAAACCCTAACTCCATGCTGCACAAGCAGAGAAGACCATAAGTCCCCAGAGAGGTGGAACACAGCTGCCTGCAGCAGAGACTGTGGCGTTCCTGTTGGGTAATTTAATTCTACCCCAGAAAGGGTTGGCTGCACAGAGAGGATTAGACAGTCTACTATCCAGCATAGGGATAAACATCTCCCAACTGCTGTGGCCTCAGAGCACTCCTGTTTTGTATATAAACTTTTTATCAGCCACTACAGAGCCTTCATTTCATGTATCATTTCTCTAAAGTATGGGTTAGAGATGCAAAAATTGCAGCAGAAATTTCACTTAATTGTTGACTACTGTACCCATCTTTACTTTTGAGAAAAGATCCAGAAGTGGAACTAAACACAATATCCATAACAACACCTGGATCAGCACCATGAAATGGTAATTACCAGGGTCCAAGTATGCTGAAGAAAACTGGGAGGTGAAGCTTCATGAAGAGATCCTGACTAACCCAGAACCTCAGAGTTTGGCTTTTTTCTTCATGCTTCTATATAATTTGGTGAGCTGTAACAGCAGCAATAATTTTCAAGCAAGAATCTTTTACCAAAATCACTTGATGGCTCGAGGACCCAAAGTTTTTCTTGCAGACCCCAGCTACTCCAGGCAATCAACTCCCTCTAGGTGGTTATGACAAAGAAGGCCCAGAAATAATCAAATTGCTCCCCTATTTTCAGGCACTTTACAACCACAGAAGGTATTATGCCATTTCTGCCCCCATTTCTTTTCACTCATAGCATATAATTAGCTGGCCACAGCAGGACTAAAGAATGAAACTTCAGCCGAGGGGTAGATGGCACAATTTGTCTTCCCATCCTGACTGCCAGGAATGAATCTGTTTCAGGGCAAATGAGATGTTTAGTTTCCCCTATACTCCAAAGGACAGCTTTGTCCTGGCTATAAAACCAGTGGTCTGTCACCATTTGGCAGCGTGGTGGATCTGTAACATGTTTGTGGTGTACACACAATCCAGAATTGACAGGAGTAGGTCCTGTATTCTCTGGCATTTCTGCACCTAGCAGCAGCCCAGCCAATAAACCCTCCACTTTCACTCAGTCCAAATCCACTTGCAGACTTCAGCTTAAAGAATGAAATATACAAAAAGCATTACCAAATCTAATCCTTTTTCCTCTTCTCATGTTCCTAAAAATAGACCAAGTATGTTCCTAATGCAGATATGTACAGGGGTGTGGTACACAATGATTCATCCATGTAAGACAGTAACAGAAGCAGTTAAACATTCTTCCAGCATGGTGAAAATTTACTCCACAGTTTTCATTTGCAAGGCAGTGCAGGCAGAAGAAACTTTCCTCCCTGTCCCAGGTGATGACTCTTGCCTTCACTTACCCCTCTTTCTCCAGTATATTTTTCCACAAATTTCCCATAGTTGTAATAGTTGAAGGTGGGGTAGCCATCAACCCCCTCCTGCTTACACAGCTCGTGATTCTGTCCTTTGGCACAGTCCACTGCAGCGTAGGCGATCTGAAACACAAGAGATCGGCTTGAGGCAGGAGAAGACAAAGCAAAACTACTCCATGGTGATGCTGCTGCAGCTTAACCTTAACACTGAGCGAGACCCAAGTCTTCTGCCAAACACACCATGGCTCCTGTAAGGGCTCTGCTGTGGAGGGAGATCAGAGTGACCATCACCTGGCCTGTGCAGCTGAATGGCACATTCAACCCAAGGGCAGACAACCACCTTCCCAGGCTCCCCACTGAGCTCTGGGTTAGACTCCAAACAGGCAATCCAGAGGCTGTGTCAGTAAAACCAAATGCAGGCACGGTGGTCACAGCTCTGTCACGCTGCAGTATTCTTCCTCCACTTTGGTTTTAAGTGATGAACAGTGACAGGGTGACTTTGGTTACAGTAACGACCCACTTAAACCAACCTCCTTCCTGTGGCATGGCTAATGCTTGGAAAAGTCACCAAACATGGCGGGTCACTTATGCAGGCTATTAATAGATTAATGATTTCTACCCCAAATAGCTTTTATAAACTCCATGTGCTTCCAAGGTCAAACAAGGATGGGTGAGAGCCAGAGTGGTGCCTACCAAACCATGCACACAGGGAGGAAGGTTGCTTGTTTGCAATCCCAGCCTGGGCTTATGTTTCCTCTCCTGTCTTTTTTCAGTCTGTCCTTCACGGAGGGGACTGTACGTTATGTGCAGCCATTAGCAAAAGTGGGCTTTAATTCCTTTTGAAACCTCTAGATGCTACTGTCACACAGACAAACCCTGACTAGGAAAGAGCTCTCAGGCTGTTGGCAGCAGAGCAACACTCTCCATCCCTGCCTGCTTCCACACAGGCAGGGCGAGGAAGAGCAGCCTCACAGCACCGGAGTGTCAGCACCAGTTTAGAGCACTGGACATTTGAAGCCTCACTCTGTGAAGTATCGAGGAGGGGCTGCCCTTAACATTCCTGATGCTGAAATAAAATGCAATTCACAGGCTTCCACTCAAAGCAACTGGGCCCTGTGCTGTGATTTCACCCTGACTCGGGCTCTGAACATTCACTGCTCACGCAGAGCTGCCTTCACAGCCCAGGACAGGCTCTGCTGAAGAGCAAGCAGGGCAAAGTACAAGTTATGTAAAAATCTCCCACAGATTAGAAATACGATTTGTTGCAGTTCTGGGTTACAATTTATCAAGTGCTAATTTAACAACAGACACATCTTAACTTGACATTTCCGTTCCAGGAGCCTCCTTCAAACAATCTGATCAAAATACCTTTTGCTTGCATGACTTTAGGGCTGCGGTTGAACTGTTCTTCCATAATTAAAAGATCACTTAATATTCCACAGTGCCCTCCTGTTTCATGGTGACACTGTCAAAACGAGAAAACCTGATCTCATTATCCTAGCAGTAATTAAAGAGATTGGCAAGGCCAACTTCAGTTAATTTGCTTGTTTTGTTTTGGCTTTGAAAGCCTGACAAGACAATACTCAGTAAGATCTTGCTTGGGTCTATCTTCAGATGGAAAGCACTAGATAAAGTGAGCAGTGCTGTTACCTTAAATATTTGGGTTCTCTTTTCTCATTTAAAACATTATTAAGGCTATTACAGAACCAGGACCCTTGAGAGCTATTCAAAACATGTATGATCCCACCTTTTTCCTCTTTTTGTAAACACAAAGACTCCTACTCATTCAAGGCCAGTTAAAATGAAAGGCTAGGAATAATAAACTGCAAAAGAGTTTCATCTAAGTATTTATGCCTTCCTGAGCTTAGCAGCCAGCCAAACTTCAGAGCTCTGTTGGCTACTTCTGTGTAAAGGAAAGCTTACAATGGAGACAAATATTTATTTCATGACACAGCTTTCATGACACTCTCTACAGTTAATGCAGAGAGAATACTAGAAGTTCTGGTTCCCTAAAAACTGGAAGAATAAATAAAATAATGTTTTACTCACTGACTATAAATATCACACAGGGAGACATTACAGCCAGAAAAGGGGGGAGGCATACATGCACTCATCCAGATCTTAGTAGCTGATCTGAGGTATGAAACTGTTGTGACTGATGACCCACCTGTCTTAGTATCCTGGAGCTTAAGAATATTAGTTTTTAGTACAGTGGAAGGGAGAGAAGTTATGTGTACCTCTCTGTAAACATATAAACAGGCACTGGCTGGAGCAGAGTCCACTTTCCTTTACAAAAGGCTTTTGTGAGAACAGGCCCCACTGAGGAGAGGGCATTGCAATTGCAGGAATGCAATGCTCTAAGTCACTGTTAACCTTGCTCAACACATCTTTACCTGTTGCCTCAAAACAGATGACTGAGGGACTTTAAGGAGGTGGCTTCTTACAGAAGTGCTCAGTAGCCTGCTTGAGATACAGCTCTCCTCTACAGCACATGGAAACCTAAGCTGGTCCATCTGTGCACTGAAGTAACACACAAAGATCCCAGTCTAAGTCTGTCCACAACAGCCACATTAGCCTAATGCTGTGTCTAACCCAGGAGGTCTAATGGGACATGTCCATCTGCAGCAGTGTTTGGAGGACATGTCCATGGTCTGTCGTTCTCTGCAACGCTCCCAACTCAAGCTCCCCCACAGCCCCACGGACCCACCGCTGCTCCTGCAAACACCACTTGGAGCCCAGCTCTTCAGAACAGGCCCAGTTGGTTATTTTTACAGAGAGAAGAGAAACGGCAATTTCCAAAAGCCTTGTAACTCATATGGATGTGAGCAAAATTTCATAGAGACATCTAATTCCCAAGACTGAGCCTGCATTTCAATGCCTGCTGCCAACAGTGGCTGAGTAAGAGCACTTAGGAGAGCTTGAGTGATTACTTTAGAGTGGAAATGTTAAGGCAGCCTAAATATAGAGGTTGCTACCATCTCTATGCACTCATTATCATAGCATCACAGTCCTAATTGTCTTGCCTGTCTCACAGCGGAAGATCAAATATAGTGCACTGCAAGAAGAGAAAAGTAATGCTGGGAAACACTTGTAGCAGAACACACTT
Organism: Scytalopus superciliaris; assembly: GCA_013400415.1. Classification (NCBI taxonomy): domain Eukaryota; kingdom Metazoa; phylum Chordata; class Aves; order Passeriformes; family Rhinocryptidae; genus Scytalopus; species Scytalopus superciliaris. Next base: position 1,363,203 of record VXBX01003755.1, on the reverse strand, counting down.
CTGGACTGAAGGCCAACTTTCATCTCAGTTCTACCAACTCCAGACAGCTGAACTCTGAGACACACCAGGATTTCAGCAAACAGCACTGATGCCCTTTGCTTCTTTCTGCTTGTGTTTTCATGGACTGTGAATATTAAACCCCACTGCTGGTAGAGCTGTGTCCTACTGCAGTTTTCAGCAGAGTGAGTTACTGCTTGGCTACACTGAAAGGCTGCACGTGAAAAGATGCAGCCCACGGAAAGAAAGGCTTTGCTTGATACACTGTAGGGAGCCCTTCCCCTCCTTCTCAATCCTCTTAGCAACAACCAGTTTTTCTGCACCACTAAAGAAGGAAACTGAGTTGGGAAAAGTAACAACCCAGAGAACCTTTATCCAAATGCAGTTAAAGACTTCTGGACAATATTACTCTCAGAACTGATCTTTATATTCAACTACCAGCAACAATTTACACAGAAGTTCACTGGAAAGCACAGGTCAGCACGACTTACATGCTTTGATCTGGAAAACCACTCACTTTATTGCACCAGAAACTGCAAACAGGTTAAGCATAAGACATCCCTGATACATACCCAGGAGCCAAGACATTTGGCATCACCTCTCATGAATTCCCTCTCATCAAGAGGGGAAAAAACCCTCTAAAAATCTGTAAGAGAAAGAAACTCTGCTAACACTGCTCTAACAGCTATATGTGTGTGTGTCCACTACGGAAAAATCCAGTGCAACAGCTTTCAGAAGACAAGATTGATTTTATAGAGATTCTGATTGTTAGGGTTAAAATTTAATTTCTTGAGCTTTCCCCTAACCAGAGAGAAAAACCCACTGAAAAAACATTTCAGGAAGAAAAAAACCGTAAGTGCTGTATCTGCAACATGCACAAAACTCTGCGGGATTATGGATTCTCTATAACCTAAAGCTGCACAGCCTTAAATAGTGACAATACATCATTATATACAAGTTCTCTCTCCAGAGCCAATGCTGTTCAGTAGCTGTAGCAGGAATAGAATTGTTATCAAATGAAAATATAATCAATCAGAGACTGCAAACCCCAAAGCATGTTTCTTGGAGTACATTCAACTTTCTTAGTGTTATTGGTAGTTCCTCACAAATGGTATGCAGCCTGTAATAATTTCAGGTGAGTATGCATAATAATACATAATAACAACAGCAACAACAATAGCCCCACCAGATAAGCATGCATTTCTCCACAGTCAGTATAGCTGAATATGACTCTAGAAGTATCTGGGACCGAAAAATTCCTACTTGAAAATGGAAGTCCCACAACATTTCATGTTTTTACCAAAAGATTGGGAGCTTAACTACAGGGTTGCAAACTTAGCCCTGCATGGCATTAGAGCATGAGCAGTGCACGACCAGCTCTGAAGAGCTCTTAAAGGAAACATTTTTCAGATGAAGTGGTCTGATCACAGATGCTGAGCTATTGCAAAAATCAGAACTTTTCATTTAGGTGCTTAAATAGAAGTGGAGCTATGCTGAAAATGTGAGCACTGATCTCCATGTGCCTCAGCTGTAACAGAAGGATGATGCCTTATTTTGTTACTAAGTGTTAGAAAGAAAAAGAAGTACTTGCAGTCTAATCTAATCATACATCAGGAATCACAGTTGCCTTCCAACAGAATTATGGAACAACTTTTTTCTCTAGGGGGATCTCACAGGTAAGAAACACAATTACATCCAATGGTTCAAACAGATGTGTAGAAAATTGAAAGTGGGTTCCCTTGACCTTCCAGGTAACTCCTCCTTTCTGTTCTTAAAGCTCTTTCTTTTTAACAGTTTGTCTCCCAGTCACCACGTGATAACACAGTGAAAACAACCCCTGCAGTCCTAGTTGCTCTCCTGTTAAAATATGTACTGCCACACTGATTTATTGATTCAAGGAAATAAATTTCTGCTAGAGCTAATATTGACTTTTGTTATGAAAATGGAAGTGAATAACTAACTGAATATTGATTTGAGAGAGGAATGATATTTGATAAGCTTAAAAATAAAATTGCAGCATGGAAATAAATGTCTCCAACCAACATTTTTAAAGTACAGTCAATTCCAGATGACAATTACCTGATTACTAGAAAAAAAGCCTGTTGTTGCCAAATGTCTTAAAAGCACCTATAAATAAGACAGATGCACATTCTTTCCTATGATTACTCCACAGTTTTCTATTTATATCACCTGTTCTGGATGCTAACAGCAGTTAGGGGCTGGTCTGCTAAGGCTTGTTACAATTCAGCTACTGCTCCAAAGTGAAAGGCCTCACAAATGGGAGATTCATTATTAGTTGCCCAGATGTGCCATGGCAGCATTACCAGAGCTGCAGTTCATCAGCTGTTCCCAAAGCAGGGCTATTTGCAGAGGGAAGATCCATTAGTAGGCACCATGATGTACAGTACTAACATCACCACATTTAATAAGCCTAATTAAAAAGAAATTCAACACACATTTTTTTAAGCAAAGAGGGATCAAATTCTTGGCCCATCTGAAATACTGACTCATTTGGATAACTCTGTACAGTCATTTGGTGGGTATAATGATTTTAAACTGTGGCTCACAGTGGGCACTGGGGACCCACCAGTTTCCCTGCTGCCTGACAGCCCCCACTAACACCCCAGCTCACCCCATTTGCTGCACCCTTTCCAGCAATCTCTGCCACAGCTGCTTCTGTACCAACTCACTAGAGCCCAGCTGTGGTGCCTTTGTACAGGAACAGTCTCCTGTGATAATGGGGAAGACTGGTCAAAGAGCAGCCCCCTGGGGGGGTGCCAAAGATTTGTTACTGAGAGGCCTCGAGGAGTCAAGAGCTTTCCTCCAGCAAATCCAAGCTGGAACATCACAAACCAGTTCTTTCAAGCTCAACTTTAGGATCAGCCAAAAAGCAGAATGCAGATTTTTTTTAAAGATTTAGTTTTCAAGAGACTGTGGAGCAGTTACTGAACATGCCTTCCCGCTCCTTCAATCTGTTCAGCACAGTGACAATCCTCACATTTGCATTTTCTGACGCACACTGGTCACTGCCAGAACTCAGCCTGTGCAGCCCAGGCCAAAGGCTCTCCCCTGGCAGCTGCATGCAGTGCCCCAAGGCAGGAATGCTCCAGATGGAGGTTTTCTTTTCCTTCCTTTTTCCTTTTAAATAACTGAAACAACAGGCTAATTGCCTCTAGACTAGCCTCTCCACTCATGTGGTATTACCGGCACTGAGTTTCTCCAGGTAGATTGAAAGATGCTGAGGCTCTGCTTTGGGGGGTCACAACCCTGAGGTTCTGGTTTGGGGGTCACAACCCCGAGGCTCTTGTTTGGGGGGGGGTCACCCTCTGAGCCACGTTTTCCCAGCAAGCAGGCCTGGGATTCCTGCTAAAGCCACCAGCAGTGATGTGGCCAAGGAGGGCTGATATTTGGGGCCAATGTTCCGAGCAGGGCGATTTTAAACTCCAACTCCAGCAGTGCAGATGATGAAAAAGTATAGAGCATTACACACAGCACTGAGGGGGGTGTCTCCTGTGCCAAAACCACCCCCTTACAGTCAATCTGCAGAGCCAAAGAAACGTATTTAACAGCTCCAAGCTCTGCTCATCTTCAAAATTCCAGTGTAAAGAATACAAGTCTCCCAAAGGATACCTTTTAAGATATCATTTGTAACCAATTCAAGGGTGGAATGTTTTTGATTGTTCTTTGGCTTCTGCAGAATTACATGTTTAATTAAAAGACCACCCTTACTGAAAAGAAGATACAGTTTAAATGCTACCACACGCTGGTAAAGTGAAAAACCTTTCTCCAGGGGGAAAGAAAAAAACAATACTACAGAAATGAAGTAGCAAAAACACACTAAAATGAAAATTAGTAATCTTGCCCTGTTTTTGAAAGAAGCAGCAATTTTATGGAAGTTTGACACCCTACAGAACTGCAAATTACTTTGAAAACAGTCATTTGAAACATGGGAATATGCCCTGTGCTGCTTGTGGGAACAGCAATGTGCCCTTCTGAAGTCTTACACAGGTTTGTTTTCTTTTCCACAATGGCACAAACTGGCAGCAAGAAGCACCTTGGCAGGTTATAGCTGTACACAATTAAATAGGGCTCCCAAGATAATCAATCCCTGGCACTTTCATAACTCATTGGGGTGGAATAACATCATTCTCCCTAACTGCACACACCTCTTTAAAACTGTACCAGCCTTAATATTCCCTACTGGCTCTCGTGTTCCAACTCATTACATTTTATATCTCCCCACTTCAGCCGTAAACTGGAGTCAAGAGTTGCAACCATCAATCATTGCTCAGCTCTTGGAGTCCTTTCATAACCTGCAGTCTACAGGAAAAGCTTCCCAGGCCTGCATTTCCCACCACCACCATGCCCAGCTAACTGTGCCATGATTCAGATTGCTTGTTAATACATCCTGGGGCCCTAATAAGCAAGTTTCACATTGTTTGGTACATTTGTTTCATCTCCTCTGACTGAAATTTTAATGAGTTTAGGAAAGAGAGGCTTCATTGGGAACTACCAGAAGAGTGGGAAAACAAGGATACTTTCTCAGAGATCTTGGGAAACAAAAAAGTAACCAAAGGCATCTGAGCAAACTAATTTACAGCAGTAAGAGAACTAAAAGCTGCATGCCTTTGAATCTTCTGTGTGCCAGAGGGCAGAAGTGATGGACTCCTAATTTTATGCAGTCAGTGATACAAGAATGATTTGTTTCTTGTCAATCTAATGCATTTTGTGTGAGTTACAGAACAGATGAGATGCAAAGAAAAAAAAAATTACAAAAATCCTTCTGTTATAGAGTATAACTTACAAAATTACCTCTTCATTTAGAATACATTATTTCAGTCGGATGGGAGCTACAAGGATCATCTAGTTCAGCTGCCTGACCAATTCAGGGCTGATAAAAAGCTAAACCCTGCTGTTAAGGGCATTGTCCAAATGCCCCTTAAACACTGACAGGCTCAGGACATTGACCACCTCTCTAGGTCACCTGTTCCAGTTTCACCACCCTCTCAACAGAGAAATGCTTCTAATGTCCAGTCAGAACCTCCCTGGCACAGCTTCAAACCGTTCCCATGTGTCCTATCACTGGATCCCAGGGAGAAGAGCTCAGCACCTCCCTCTCTGTCTTCTCTCCTCAGGAAGCTGGAGAGAGCAATTTCCCTAGTAAATTGCCAAATCTTTTCCACGCCACACCTAAACACAAAGCAATTGTGAAGCTGGAACAAATTTGGAGATCAGAATGAAATGCAGGTCACTGAAAGATAGCAAGAAGGATCCCAGCTACTTATCTGGTTAAATCAGGGGCTCAGTTTTTTTTTTTTTTAAATCCTAGATCTGCATGGGCTCAGCTGATGCAAACAAATTATCTGGTGTGTTTCAGCTATCAGATGTATTTTCAAGGCCAAAGCATGAGGGTCCTGGAAGGGCCTGACATCCTGGGCTCAAGGCAGCCAACTGACAGCAATATATTATATTTATGCTATGCAAGCAAGGATTAGTTATATGACTGAGGTCTTCAGGACTGTCACACAACTTGTGGTTTTTCCACATGTGCCCCAATAGCTGACAAATGTTGAAGGGGAATGGAGATGATGCAAATTATCTTTTTTCAATCCCTCAGTGAGGAATCCCTGACCTCATAGAAAAGAACTCTGACACAAAAAAATAAAACATAAAAGACAACACATTAAAGAAAATAGAATATGTTAAAAGTGTAACTCAATTTGACCAAAAAATATACAATCCCTAAGATGCAGATACGTTTCTATTAGTGTAACAGCAGTTTTATCTACAAGCTTATCACCTTATCAATAAGTAAAGCCTATAAAGTACAAATGGTGGAAATAATTCTTAAATATCTCAGAAATAATTAACAGCAAGTTACCTTGCGATCTTCTTTAAAGACTTCAGCAGCAGTTGTGAAATGTGGAATGGCATTTTTACAGTGGGGACACCCTGTTTGACACAGGAAGAAAAAGACATCATAAACTTTAGTTATAAATAAGATACTGGGACAAACTCAAGACAAACGATGAGTAAGTGGAAATGTTGTATTAAAAATCATTCTAGACAGGAGCTCTGCAGTTCTGGGAAGAGCAGGACAAAGCATGTGTAGACCATGTGTCAGCTACATGAAATGAATCACGTGTTTGAAATCCCTCCAAGTTCAAGCAGTCCAAGTGTACACTTCCAGTTACACGACTTCCCATACAGGGACCACGGTGCAGGGGGCTTTTCTCTGTCCCTAAAGAGCACTCTCAGATCACCAGCCACAAACAGACCATTTCCCTGCTCTGGATCTCCTCATACTGCCACGTAGGTTATTACTGCTGTTGCCACAGATATCAACAACACTTGGACATGGGAATACAAACAGCACAGCTGTAAACAGGAGGTTGGAAGTTGGAAAGGAAGTTGCTGGGAGCATTTAGGAGAGTTTGGGAATTGCCTTTGTTAGAGCCAAGCCATCCATAACACAAGGGAGGGGAAGAGAAGCAAGTCCAGCAGGCTACACATCTTTCACTGATGGAGAGCAGAGGTCCAGTCCCAGGTTAGGATGACTGCTGCTGGCCTTCCTGGAGACATTCCTCCTGTTCACCACAAATGGGCAATTCCAGAAAGTTTTAGACAGAGCACACAAAATCCCCACAGCTTTGTACTGGAGAAGGGCTGATTCTTCTTTGTCCCAATGCAGCAATGCACAAAAGGCCAGCTGATTCCTTGCTTAAATATACATTAAATTTACTCAAACGTTTCAGAAGAAGCCACATATGTGGAACAAGAACTGCTCTCTTGATTCAAGGTTCAGATCTGAGTGCTCTTAATGCAGAAGCAATGCTTATTGTCTATGAATAATCTAAACTACTCTCAAAACATCAATACTAAGTAAGGCTTTGAAAAGTAAAGTACCTGCATATGTGTAACAAATTACTTTTTCAAACCCAGCACAGAGGTTGATCCCAAGCAAACACTCAGGACATTATTTTTTGCTTAGATGCAGGGTAAAAAAGGAGGGGACACAGTCAAGCCTGTAAAATGCTAACAAAGGCAAAGGAGTGCATCCTGCTATTATTTCTGGATAGGAACAGAACAGATCACAGATGAGTTGCTCACAAGCTCCAATTACAGCTTATGCTACTGTTGTTTACCAGTATTTGACATGATGAAGAAGTGTCTGTGTTACTTCTAAGTCAGTACTGAACAAATGCCCTCTTAGGAGGTTTGCAGCCACCCTCATAAACTACACACACTCTCAGCTGACAAGAAAAACAGCATCTGCATAAACACTGCACACCCCTTTCCACAAAGGAAAGGCTGTACACCCCTTTCAGCTTCACCAAAATGCCATCTCACTGCTTCATGCACTGCTTTGAATTTTAGAGCAGTTTTTTTCTTTGGAATAGGATTTTGAAAGCACTGCAACCACACACATGTATAAATACACTGACAGTCTATGCAGTAACCAAGAATACTAAAAAGTCAAGGCGACATTTCCTGGGAAACTGAGGTACTCCTGCAAATCCATCTTAATGGCTTTAAACTCCTTACGGAGCACAATGGCAGCTTATCCTGGTGGCAGCTGTGTTTCAGTGGGAGATAGTGCAGGTCCCCTACAGCTCGCAAACTATTAACTTTGTTGAGTTGTTCAGCATTTGCCTGGGAGAAAATGGTGAAGAAACAGAAGGAGGAAGAGGAGGAAGAGAAGAAAAAGCAGGAGGCTGGGGTTCCAGGCTGCTCCCATGTCCATCAGTCCACTTTGGTGACCCGTTTTCTCATTTACCACTTGTCTGTCCTGCCTGCCTGACACTGAAGAACCTGCAGGTCAAGCCTGCCTCTTGACACATTTTGGATAATTTCCTACACTGTGGGGTAACTGCCTTGGTTGACTTGTTAACATTGCTCTACACAGATGTATCAGAACTGGTGACAACATTTTAAAAGAATTCCAGAGACAAAAAATGGATAAAAATCAGGCATCTCTAAAACAAAACCACTTGTTCTAGTCTACATGTTTACATGCTGCAGTTTTTATGGAAATTGTTACACTAGAACATAAAGCTCCAAACTCTTCAGGTTCCCCTTTCTGCTTATGCTCTTGAGCTTGAAATTGAGATTTCACTGAAAAGCGTATTTTAAATCCTCAATATAAGATATTTCAGGGTAAGCATGGTACTTCATGTTTTCATATTCCTCTCTAACACCTTTATGATACATCAATCGATGTGTTTTCCACCCCACATGTGCTGGATGTGCAGAGGACAGGGCATTTAGGAAAGTCTCTCTCTAAGCCCCTAATAAGGTTGTGTTAGGTAAGAGCTCTTCACCAGCCACACTCCTCAAGAAAATTAGAAAAACAACTCAACAAACAACAAGCATATTCTTTCAAACGTCAAAGTCCAGTGGCTACTAAAAATGCAAGCTGCCATTTCACATGGGCTAAGATGGCTGGGAAGGAACCAGCCCAAGTAGCCCTTAGCTGGTGATGGCTGAGGAGCAGCAGCAGCTGCACTGCATCCCTTCCACCCCAGTGAGTCACCACCGTGTGTGCTGCTGCACAGTGTTCAACAGGTGAACCAAAAAGGGCTCTGGGTGGGGTTCTCAGCAATGAGACACATCCTGTAAGGCCAAAGGGAAGCACTGGATTATCTGACTGTATGGCATTTTGGAAAAGGTACACAAAACTAAACAGGGTTTGAGGCTGTGGTCAACACCACACAGAGAGGAGGGTCATGTAATTCAGAACAACTGATAAAGGAACGTATGCTCACACCTTTTATTTCCTCTTCTCTGTGATCTTCTCATCTTCCCACTCCAATGCCTAATCACTAGGAGTTACCTTCATTTACCGATCTGAAGCTCCATCCCTCCTCCCCTCACTTCCCTCTTGGCCCAACCTCCTTTCTTTACTGCACTGTGCTTGCAAAACTAAAACACAACCATATGGCTTTTGGCAGAGCTGCCTGCAAGTCCAGTAGGCATTTTGTTAGCCTTGGACATCCATCCCCGGAACAGATGTGAATGCTACACTGAATTCCCAAGGCGTTTCAAGGAGTCACTGAAAAAAGGGGAAGGAGCACATCATATGGAACAGCAGAACTTCATCTGTTACAACTTAGAAGGATTGCCAAATGCAGCAAACACTTGGAAGTCACCCAACCCAGTCATTCTATTTAAAGCACACATGCCAAAAAAAATAAAAGCAGAGGTTGATGTCTTCATTTTGACAGACGGAAAACTTGTTCTCCCCATTCCCTCTTCGCACCCACTATCACACGTTTATTTTAAGTGTTAACACTATCTCCTAGATTTAAAAGTGCAAAGAAAGGAAATGTACTGAGCACGGTACATGAGGATAGGAAGTGTGCAGCCTCCTTAGAAAGGATTTTTCAGATGGGCTGCAATGAAAAGACATTAAACTGGTGGCATCTGAAGGTGTGGGTAAGGTGTCAAGAACCAAAAGGTCCTGCCCCTTCTCAGCGTTATTTATAGGGCAGTAAGTCACTATGGACTAAACAAGTGGGAAAACTCATTTTAGTTAAATAATTTGTATGCTATGGTAAGTGCACAGACTTCCTACAAGGACAAGAAGTGGGGTTTCAGCTGAGCAGCACTGAAAGCAGCCCTTCTGGGAGCAGAGCCTTCTCACGTAGATACATGACTTTGCTTTACCAGTTTTCTCTCTCTTCATTTTAACAAAAGTGTCAAATTTGATCTCGACAGGGTTAAGAGCAGATGTGAACAGAACAGTCATTTCCTGTGCCTGACTTGAGAAAACTGAAAGAAACATGCTCCTGAAACATCCAGTCTTTCCACAGGATCCCAGTACTGGCATTCAAAACCTCTAATCCCTCCTGCACATCTCAAGATAACATCATTTCCTAATGCAGAAACACAATTGCATCACCTGCAGGAAAACAAGACAGCTTGACATCTAAGGCACATGCACTAGCATGTGTTAGAGCCATTCTCTGTTCCAAACCAGCAAACAAGGCAGCTTTAATACAGCTCTGACCAGACATTCTCACCTCTGTGCTCAAAATTTGGCCCTCTGGAGGCCCGTGCAGCCCATGGTGCATCTGCTCTGACTTCTGACACCTGCTGGGGATGAGAGCTCCCTGCTTAAACCACAGGTCCCTGGATCCACATGAGAACACCTGCACTTGAGGGGTTCTAAGTTCTCTTTGCCTCTGCACTACAGCTTTAAAATTTTACATGAACCCATCATTTTCTACAGGGTTTTTCTCCACCATTCATGCTGTAAAACTGGTAAGTGCTGGGAAGGCACATTTGTGGTACAGTCATGGCAGGCACTGCCACATTCCTCACTTTGAAAACCAAGTAGCTCTTGACTGATCCAGTATATGAAAAATACAGTTTCTGTGGGCAAAAATTCAAGAGGAATGGCTGATGAACTGCAGATGAGTGAAATCAAGCAAGCAAACAAGCAAGCTTCATTCAGACCCATTATCACTGAGGGGAAGAGGGAGTCAGATTAAATCTCCTCTAATTAGAGAGGTATTTAAAAGAAAGCTAGTGGGTCTTTTGGGAGATGAAGTGATGGAAAAATATATAGCCCAGCTTATTTTCCATGGACTGAATCTACTGACAGCAGGAACAACTGCATGGTAGAGACTCTTCTCTGGATGTCTTTGAGGAAAGACTCACCGAGCCAGCATCGGTTTGTGCACAGAAGGGTGCTGGAGCACCCAGCACATAAGCTGACTTCATCCTCATGAAAACATTGCTTCGAGGAAAAAACTGGCATTTCTGAAGAAATAAAGAACTGCAGGGTTGAGCTGGATGTGATTTCCAAAATGATGCCACCACACAGTTGTTACATGATGTAAACCAGAGAGATGTCACATGGGATAATAGAAAAACTTACTAAGTGCTCACATCACCTAGTGAACTATTTTTTTTTTACAAACAAAAAACAGACTGAGGAAAAAAACCAAACCCATTTATCAGGTAAGACAAGAATGACACAAAACTGATATGATATGGTAGCAATTCAATAAATCCACAGACACAATATCCTGTTCTCTGAATTGTAAACATTTCCCATAATTGCAGGGTCCCATGGGGTGCAGAAGGGACACAAAGAGGATTTCAAAGCAATGGAACAATCTAATGAATAACCTACATGTCTTTATATTACACTCAAACAGAGAATTTTTTCATTGAACAGGGTTTCTTTTTTTAAGCAATTGTTTAGAGATGATAGCGAATCAAAGGAGAAACTTAGAGATTCTTCAACCTTCAGTGTACAAAGGTATTAGGACTAGACAGCAGTTTTAAGATGTCTCCAAAGTAGCGCATGAAACAGATGCACCCTGTTGTACAACAGTCACCTTATTACATTTAAAATAAAATTGTATCAAACTTTCAGAATTGCCTAAAGGAATCAAGTTCTCGTTCCAAAAAACCACAGGTTTCTACTTGCTTAAATATGAAAAAACATCCTTTGTTTAATTTGAAACTACAAAGCCCAGTGATATAATATAACCTCTCTACAGCTGAACAGTACAAGGTTAATTCAGTTTCCTTAGAAGAGTGGAAGCTGTATTAGCACAGCACATAGAAAAAAGGTGAAGCTGTTTTTTATGAATATAAATCAAAAGCTAACAATTTGTACAAAATAGATAAAGGAAGCAAATGGACATCAAAGCAGTATCTACAGTCAGCAGAGGTAATAATGATGTTTTAAGTGTATAAGGGGCTTTAAATGTATTAGAAGCAAAAGAAATCCAAACAATGCTGGCAATATAGCTTTGAAAGAAAATGATGGAGTTGTCAAAAGGAACTTCACTGAATATATAAATGAAAATATTAAGTAGGTGTGGAGGAGGCCTTCATGCCTGGCACCTCCAAAATGCTGTTTGCAGTTCTGGGTGCACAAACCAAGAATGAGCTCAAACTGGAGGGGGGAGAAGACCTGTAAGAAAAACAGGACTGAAAGACATGTTTCATGGCCAAGGGAGTCAGGAAGCTCAGTGTGTCAACAACTTAAATCCAAAGATTAAGAAATGATAAAAATCGAGAAAAGTCAGTCTCTGATTATCATTGTAATGAGCTGTTCAGGGTGGGTGCCAAAGGCTAAGCAATCTCCAGAGCTGGCTGCCTGAAGCCAGTCAAATTCAGACAGGAAACTCACATTCCCCTTCACTAGTGATTTTTAGTCTGAAAGGAAACGGTTTTCTGAAAGAGATGCTTTCACACAGTGGTTCTCTACCTGCTCAGAAGGCAGCTGTCCTTGACTTGCATCGCTGAGCTGAAACTGCTACAGCAGTGACATGTTGTGGCTGCCCTCGCGTCCCCGTCTCGGAGCGCTGTGAGCCGCAGGATGGCCGCAGTGCCCCACGGCCAGGCGAGGCCACAGCCCCTGCCAGCCCCCACCTGAGCATCCCAACTGCAACAGCAACACAGCAGCACATCAGGCACTTCACAAGGCACTGCCTTGGACTTTCTGCCCGTCATTAATGCATAATGATGTATAACCCTACCCATGTTGCTTCCGTGTGCGCTTTTAGCATCTTGTACATAATAAAATCTTGATAAATAAAGTAACAAAGTGGCGTGCATATATTTTACATGAGATTTTTTTTTTTTTCCCAAAGAGACTGTTTAAACATGCACACATTTTAATGTAGACTGTTTTCACATCAAATACTCTAATTTAACCTGTCAGTATTTTCATAATGAAGTCCTGGCCAACTCCTTAGAGGAGATCTGAAAGCCCAGTGATTTGTGAGACTGTGGCATTTGTGCTGTCTCTGCTCTACCCTCAGCATGAGAAAGGGCTCTGCTCCCCCCTCAGCCCCCGGCTTCCTTTAGTACCTCTCAACGGGTGATCTCAAATGCTTTAACTAATATCAATTAATTACGCTTCAAATTGCCCCTAAGAGAGACAGACTGATTATCCCCCTCTGTCATTACATCCAAGGTTAAATGGAGTCAGGAAGAGGTTAAGTGACTCTCAGGGTTCACAATCCTGCTTGACAGGGAGCAGGGCTGCAAGGTGCTGACTCCATTTGTTCAGCTACAAAACCATCAGGGCCTCGGAGGGCTCAGCACGTGGCAGGATGGAGCCCTCGGCACGCAAAGTGCAGAGCAGAGAATGACTTTCCAATTCCCCATCTCTGCTTGAAATCATCACCGTCTAAATAACAGGGGTAGATAGTGCCCTCCATTATTGGCTTTTAAATGACTGCAATTCTAAGCAAGTGAAAGCAGCACATTGCACAGCTATCAAAGCAAACCCGGGAGCCTGCAGACCTCAGAGTAAAGCAAAGCCTGTTTCCACTTCAGGAGTTCCAAGCGATTAACTAGAATTAAAACAAGAATATTACTTGGTCAATCAAGGAAAGACAGGCCACAGACAGTAATTGCACAGATAAGAGTTTTAAAATGGGTATACTGCTTAAACCAAGGCAATTCGTGTGGCTACAGAAGTTATTGAATCCACAGGCAGATTTGAGAAAGGCATTTGGAGATGTTACTGAAAGGTTAATTCGCTTTTGTTCTACCAGTAGAGAATTGGAGGGCCTTTTAATTGAATATCTGGACCCAAAGCTCATTTTATGACATGACCTGCCACCATAGCTTAATAATATTTCCAAGACACGAGATATTAGTAATTGAAAGAGGGGTATTTGTCCTTTGATTTGAAAAAGGTTATGAGGTTTTCAGTTAGCATCGGGTCAAACATGGCTTGGCTTGCTACTCTTAACAACAGGCAAACTACTAGCAATTTCACAGCCTGCTGGTGGGTTTTGTTGTTTTTTTCTGAGCTATCTGAACTACTATTTTGTAGCACTTTGGAGGTATACAGATGAGATGAGGGATATATAACCCAAATCTTTGGAAACCACAGCCTTACACACGAGTAATTGCAACAGCAGCAACGAAGTCATCGGAACAGGCCAAACTGCAAAGTGAGGAGAGGAAAAAGACTCAGCAGAAAACTCCAGGACTGTTTTATGCACTAAAAAAAGCACAGATATAACTGACTGCAGTGAATTACAAATGACATGACAGCACTCAGCATTTGGCAACCAGCAATCCTTTAAGATGGAAAACGATATAGCAAGTCACCTGTGCACAGAAAGGGTTAAAGAGCAACAGTTATGCTCAGAACAAAGCCGAGCACCAGTTCCAGCAGACCTGCATTTTCCACTGTGCCACTGGCCTGTGCAACCCAAACAAAGCTGGTAAGAGCAGTTAACCAAGGCAACATCAGCCTTGGTTACTGCAAACACAGTTAAAGAGCAACTGAAATAATTCTGCCATCTAACGTGCCAGTGGACACAACTGGTAATAGAAGATACACTGCTGAGATAGCAACAGCCAGCAGAGCACTGTGGAATTTCATCTGCACTAATGGAGGCTCAAAAGCAGCCCCCGTTATGACAGTGAAAAAGCATCTGTTTTATTGGAGATGGGTTTCATGACAGTACATAAGGGTGGGTGGCATATTCATAGTTAAACGTCTCCTAATGCACCCACAGAGACTCTATGTGAAATTACACCAACAATAGATAGCTGTGTGTCTGTGAGGAGAGAATTCCGAGGGGCAGGAGCACACACTTCCCCCTCCTCTTCCCCTCTCACAAGCCAGAACACTTCATATGCAGGGAACATTCTGCACACCAGGGTTACAAAACAAGAGGAGCTGGATCACCCTGACAAATTTTATTGTAACACCACAGCTCCACGACAGCCTCTGAGCACTTCCATCACAGCTACACAGTCTGGGGAAGTGCCTCAACTTCTGAGCTGAGAGGAGTTTAAACTCTTCTCTCAGCGCTAATTATTATCTTCGACACACAACGCTGGGGCTAAGAGCAGTTCTGCCAGCCTGACTGCAGAGACCACTCTATAAATCCATCCTTTATCAAACCCAGCCTGCTCAGGGGCTCTGTGGCATCAGCACTATTCACACCAGCAGGAACACACCTCACTAACGCGTGCCTGTAGCAAGAGCACCACTGATGCAGGGGAGAAAGCAGTCAGTGGCAGAGCTAACACAGCAAAACTCTGCAGTGCCAGCCCACGCAGGATTTAAAGCCTCATTATCAGAGGGTCCAGACCTTGCCTCTGCCTCAACCAACAACCAGAAAATCCTTCCTGCAAGGGTTTTGCCTTGAAAGGGATTCTTTCTGTTCAGCATGTTTTTAATAATTTTTTGATAGCTTAAGCATCATTTACAAACACACACATTTTGTTCAGGCTCTTTGATACAGCCTGCTAATGAAAACTTAACAAGATGTGCTTGCAAGCGACAGGAAAGCCTCTTGGTGGGAGCCAATGCGAGGCCATCGTGAGACACTGAACTCAATTGTGCTGCTGTTTTGCTCTGCACATCTGAACTCATTAACTCAGCTGTCTAGTACGTTCTCCCCCTCTGTGCATACTTCACACAGAACTGTGCCACCCAGGTCTGCTGAGTGACCCAGCAGAGACCCAGACCACTCAGCTCAGGCCCAGAAGCCACAGACTGAGGCTTCACAGCCAGGCTAATTTGCCAATTTTTCTTACAGGAGTCCAGCTTATTCAAAACACAGTATTATCTCTCCAAAACTGCCTAAGCAAAAGGCTGAGATATGGTGCAACCAGCTTTGTCTGAGCTTACTTCAAAAAATAGGAGGGATGAAAAGAAAACAACACTGCTTCCTTCAGGACAGCTTTTTGACGACAGCTTTGGTCCCAGGGCTGGAGGAGCACATTGGCCCTCCTGGCTGTCAGCATTAATAATGAAAACACCACGTGCACCCTCTGTGCACACAGTGAGACCCACTCTGGCACGGACTCTCAGCTAAGGGCTTTTTGTCATTGTGTATTCCTCGAGGTATAACTTGGACAGAAGAAACTGACCACTTTTCGTTGTGAAAGGACAGAGAAGGAGCATCCCAGGATACAGAATGATTAAAATTTTGAACAAAGTCTGTGGGTAAAATTAATGCAGGTTTGCTTTAGCTCTCAACGTTTTATGTAGTGCTAATGAAACACACAGGGATGGGCAGGACTAACTTATTCAGATCCCTATCTGATTTCTTACTGCTGAAGAAATCCTTCTCTGATTTCTCACTTTTTACTGATGGCCAGAAGATAACCCATCAGACAGCAATGATGTCAACAGTCCTGCCTGACTCTCTTTGTTTTATCTCAGGACAATATCCATGTACCATATCTCCCACAAACAGCTTAGAACAACACACAGCCTTTTAATAGCTCAAGCAACATCCCAAAGTCTTCCTGGATTTATGCAACACATATGAGGCACCTTCATTCACTTCTTCCAGCTTTGAAAGAAAAACCCTACAAAAAAGTTTAAGCAAAGACCTAAGAAGGCTGATGTCTTTTATCTGTACATCCCTGGCAGCAGTACAGCCACTTGCTCAATACAAAAATACCTCATTAGAAGCATTCTGAGGATGGTTTATTTCTGGGTGTTCTCTGTGGGTCAGGCTTCACCAGAAAATAACCTTTTCCAGCTGATGAAAATAATTTCCAATAAAGTGAAAGTTTCACTGCTGAACACAGAACCAGAAATCAGCTCCCAGCAAAGTATTTATTAAAAATACCCGTTCTTGCAAACCCTGTTGAGTCCCACAAATTAAGGCCATTTGGCAAGTTAATAACATTGGCAACCACCAACCTTACGAACCATTAAAAGGGAGCACTTTCCTCCTACTACTTCCCATTGCTGATTAAAGTCTTTATTTTTTAAGAATGCTTATTAATTTACATTTTGACAAAAGCAGAACTGGAATGAATTTGCTCAGTGTCAAATTCTTCCACTGCAAGCGACTGTTCTCAAAACAGAGTGCCCTTCCCCCATCACAGGGACCTGTTTAATGACTGGTCTGTTATATATAATTCCTTTTAGACACAGCTGATTTATTTGTAGGCCCCTTAGAAGCAGAAATCTTAACCAAAAATGACACGAATGTATTTTCATGTGGTGGTCTCTCATTCTTATAATTCACAAGTGGACATATTCTGTTTCTGTTCAAGAATTAGTAGGTGTGTCATTAAGCCTTTCTTATTTAGAGAAAATCAGAATTTGATGAGAAGGGAGGGGGAAAACCCAGCCAAAATCAATAAAACAAAACCTAACCCTGAAACAAATAAAAACCCACAGTGTATTTCAAACTCCAGAATTACTATTCCTAGAAATACACATTGCTGTGGTTGAAAGGCACTTCTGGAGATGCAACTCCTTTCCTTAAAACAGGGTCAAGCACAGCAGGTTGCCCAGCACTGTCCCCAGATGGGTTTTGAATATCTCCAAGGATGGAGACTCTTGGGTCAACCTGTTCCAGTTGTTCAACCACTACCACAGCAAAAGACCCCACCATCTCCTTTAAATGTTTAAGCAAACTTTCCCATGTTTCAATTTGTGCCCACAACCCTTGTCCTGTCACTGGGCACTGCAGAGAAGAGTCTGGTAAGATACTCCTGAGCCTCCTTCTTCAGGCTGAACAGTTCCAGCTCTCTCGGCTTCTCCTCATATGTCAAATGCTCCAGACCCTTAATCACCATCATGGCCCTTCTCCAGATTCATTCCAATGTTCTTCCTGTACTGGGGAGCCCAGAACTGGACACAGCAATCCAACTGTGTCTCACCAGTGCTGAGTAGAGGGGAAGGATCAGCTGCCTTGACCTGCTGGTGAAGGTCTGCCCAATGCAACTGAGCATGCCCAGATATGGAGTCTGCATCTCTGGCTCTGAATTGTTTCTACAACAGCAGAACCCAGAATAAATTTGAGGGAGCATTTAGCTAAAGCTTGATGGCCACATCATCAAAGTATCACATAAAAAAGGCATCCCAGGGATGAGCAAGGTGGAAGTGGGAACCATGTGAGTTTTTAGTTAGAGAATGGGATGGTCATAAATTTGTTATGGATCTTTGCATTGGCATGACAAGAAATTCCATGTAGTATTCCAAGGGCTTCTCCACACAGAAGTTTTGGGTTAAAAACACAGTACACTCATAAAAAACTACCTGCATTTCCCTAGTTCTCAAAAATGCTCACCTAGTTTCAATCACTCTTTTTTCTCCCTTTAATTTCAGTTTGAGTACGCAGCAAAAACATCTCCAATGTGAAGACATGTTATTTACTGGAACTTTGTTACCCTTTGAGATTCTGACAACTAATGACAACCAACTGCTTCTATTTTGCAGTTTTCAGTGCTATAGTAGTAGAAGGTTAAAATTTAATGCATTGACAAAGTCAAATCTCAATTATCTGGGATAACGGAGTGGAAAGAGCACATTAAAGTAAAAATGCAGATAAAACACCTTCAGATAAGGTTTATGAACAGTGAAGATGTAAGAGAAAGATGAAAGAAAAGCCAGCGTGCTGATCCTCAGAGAGGCACCGATGCAAACTCATCATCCCAGGATTCCAGGCTTTAATGGTGTGACTCTTGAAACAAGCTCTGGATGTAGAGCACAGACATGTACTTAGTGCACTTTTGGCCATGGCTAGTTCAGCACTGCAGTCTAACTAGGCAGGACCTGTTCTTGTCCATTTGGCTCTCTTCCTGATATGGTCCACAGCCTCCCAAATCCTCATCATCCACGTGCCAGGCTATGCGTGCACACCAAATCAGACTAGTTGTCTCCTCTCCCCATTTCTGGACAAAGCCAAGAGAAACCTGGAGTAGTTGATGGTATCCAGCACTCTATGAGCTGGTCCATGGGAGAATACAGATACACATTCCATAAACTCTCCCCAAACCCCTCTCAAATGCTGGTGCAATAAACCTACTGCTTTCAAATACTCCTCAAATCCCTCACATCATTCTACAGGACACAACACACACCTGTGGCTTCATGCTTCAATTCTGCAGATGGTATCATTGTCCTCCTTTTTAGGCATTTCGAACTCAATGGTACATGAGTGGGATGACAATTACATCGCAGGATTACAAGAGCCTCACAAGGGTCCAGAGAATTGCTGGGCCAGGTGCTGTGCAGCACAGATGCCAGCAGCCTGCTCCAAGTGCTAGCCCTGAGTACCTCTAACAAGTGCCAGCTCACAGTCCAAGACTGTGTGGCAGGGAGGAATAGTACAGACCTGCTCAGTGGCCATCCGCAGAAGACCAGGTCCAAGGCAGTTACTGGCACAAGCAGCATTTGCTTTGCTGCAGCAGGCACTTCTGTCCCAAGTCAGTACTGGGGACCTGCTCCTACTACCCCAAATCAGTCATTACAGTGCACACAGGTGCCACCAGGGAGGAATGGGAATGTGAGATCAAGAGCAGGACTCTCTGTGGGTGCAAAGTCCATACTGAGTGGATTTTTTCCCTCCAGTAATTTCAAGAGTTTTGATTCTGATTCTCAGTCCTTAAAATATTCCACAGGCACCAGGAATAACCTTTACACTTCAACCACATTCAGGGTGATGGAGTAATGAGTTCCCTATCTTTTCCATGTGGATGTAGCAGTGTTCTCTTCCAGAGCTAAATCACTGTGAAGCACAGTTCAGCACCATTAAAGCATCACTCAGCTCAGTCCAGAGTTATCAGCACTGCAGCAGATTGATGGTTCTCCTATACATACTAAGTAATTTGGACTGGAAGCTGCCACAGAAAAGCCAGATCCCATTTTCATTTGCATCTAAGACATATATCCGTGGCCTTTGCCTAAAGGTTTGTCACTCTAGCTGAAAGCTTGACAAAGGTCAGAATATTCAATTTTCTACTTTAAATTCTAATGACAAATGAGAGATACATTTCTTAGCATAAATATTTATATATAAACATACTTTATATATGCATGTATACACACACCCCCAATCTTAAAATATCTCAGCATATGTGTAAGTGTAATAAATACTGCCACAGAGTCACAAGTGAATGGAGTAGCATACTGTGAGTCTGCCCTGACCTAAGATGTGGCTCTGAATAGAAAAAGAAAATTATTTGAGATAATGGGGCCTTGTAATTTTAGCAGTGTTCCTTCAGCACTAAAAGAAGCAAGTCGAGACTAATTGGCAAAGTAAGTTCCAAGAGGTCTCAAGATTGAGAAAATGGTAAATAAAAGCTAATCTATCAAATTTAGCAAGAGGCACATCATCACTGCAGAAAAGCTGGAAAAAAATAGAATTATTTGTACCATTCTATTGCATTAATTATTATTTCACAGAACCCAGAGATTTTAAATATTCATCTGCTACTCCCCCCTGCACCCAACAAAGGGCAGGCTCGCTGCACTCCCTGTGTGCTCCTGCTTTCTGCTTCGCTCACAGACACTTCCACATTTAGAGAGAACAAATCTGACACATCAAAAACTGTGCATGGCCCACATACAGCAACACTGAGTCGTGGGAAGGCCAGAAGTGGTTCCAGTTCACACCTTTCTGTCCTGTATATAGGTGGTCTCATGCAGCACTGTGTCAAAACCAGTACAAAAATGTGTCTGAAGGGCAGCCTCAAAGGACCCAACAGTTTTACATCATGCAAGCCTTGCTTTTACAGCCTGATCATGGAGACAGGGCCAGGCTGATCTTTGCTCACCCCTTCTGAAGTAAGAGTAGAAGCCAAACTGCAAACAGTTAGCCCATCAGACAAGTTGCCTCATGCTTTCAACCCCGGGAGCTGCGTACTCATTGCACCATAGTGTCTCTGCTTTAAACTGGCCTTAAAAAAGACCAAGAATTTAAATGCCTTAAAAAGATGCAGCTAAAAACCAGAAGGGAAATAAATCTCTCTTCTGGAGAAAGTCACTGATGGGGTAAAGAGAACTCAAGAGACAGTGAACTCCTAAATCTTACCATTTCGTGTGCAATCATTTGATTTTAAAATTACAACTTGCTCTTAACCAGCTGAGGTCCATGAATCAGAAATTCCTGGCACATGGGCAATTTTTAGTCAATAGGTGGTGGGAACTGGAGCTGAGAAGGGATTACATCCCCTTCCTTTTTCTTTTACAACCTTCCAGAAATCTCCCTTCTGAATTGCACCCCTCCTTTCTCCCACATCCCTTCGTGGGAGCCCCAAAGCATTCATGTTTAATTCTCTAACAGAAAAGCAAAATAAGGGGCTGCCTGATTAAACATTAAGGACCCTTCTCTCTCTTTATGGAAAATACCTTCAGTTTAATGGGAGCAAGTTAGTAACTGTTTATCTGAAGGTTATCCATTAATTGCTGGCCATGTGATAGGGAAGAAAGTTTTCAGCATTTGGGGGGCTGAGTTGTGGTGCTATAAAGGCAAGTTAATACTATCTAATATTAAATGCCTGGTTTATCTTCTCCCTTTGACAAACTCCTCAGAAATTAAGAACTTGTACCTAGTCTGTCTGTCTCTGGGACAGCATAGTAAAACAGAAGAGGTCCCTCCAATTCACCTTATTTACAAAGAACCTGATTCAAAACTTCTCTAGAAGTATTCTCAGGAGTTTCAAATAGAAAGTGTGTATGTGATGCATGCAAAACAATCTGGGAGAAGGCAGCTATGCCCATAGTCCCAGTGGAGACGTAAATGTAGATTTATTACAGAAAAAATTTATTCCACCAAAATTTGTTCTCCTACACTACTGCATCGATTTCACTACTGAAGTGCTGCACTAACGAGTCAGGCTCTCCATGTCCATTGTGCTCCTATAAAGGAACACATTTTGTTACATGGGCCATAAAATGCAGCAGAGAAAAATAAATCTGTTTTGTTGTACTGCTGCCTGCTTTGGTGTCTGCATTAACACAGTAACTCTTTAAATAACCACTAACTGTTTTGTTTCCATTTATAAAGACAAAAATTATGGTGACACTGATGCTTCCATACACTTATATTCAGGATCAGGTCTTTACCCTTAAAAATCTGGGGACAGCAAGGGAACTAATTTAAAATTCCGTAAGTCTAGGGCTTATAAAACCCATCCATGAAGTGAGGTTTTTACTCACATGGTGCATAGAACATGACAAGGGTGTGCTTCTTCTTCTTCAAGGACTCCCTGAAGTCTTCTCCAGCAAGGTGGACAACACTAGTCTGTTTTTCTTCCCATGCAGGCTCAGGTGGAGGTGGTGCTTCAGGACTAGAAAAGAAAGCCAATGAGATTGGTTTGAAAATGCTTCTGGAAGCAGGCAAAGGGGCAGCATCGTCCTGGTCATAACTACCATGAGGGAAATGAGGTCGAAAAATCCTTCAAGGGTGCCTGTGCAGCAGAAAAACATGCTCAACATTTTCAACACCAGATAACAGCAAAAAAAAGATGTAAGTTACTTTCTGGAACTCAATAAAAATATAATTTAAGTGACAGTACTCAGGCATATGAGTAGAAATGCAGAATAAAGATTTCTGGCATTGCATCCAACATCTGGGTGAAAAAAATACTGCTTCTGTATCACTGTGTCATCCATAGGCATACATTGAGAAGAACAGCAAGCAGGCAGAATCAAAAGGCAACCGATATAGAACAGCTTCTTCCATTCAAACATCCTTTTTGTGCTCTTTATCGCTGTCATGCAAACTTCTGTAAAGAATTTCATGACCTTCTCTTGAATTCAGATATTAAAGCCAGGATGCAATAATCAGCGTCATTCCACTTGGGAGACTGGGGGTGACTGAACTGGAATATTTTACCTTGATAAAGAGAATGTCAGGTTTCAATTATGACTGCACATACTGGCTAGATCAGAGCAATCCTGCACACCTAGAGCGCCTCGAACAAAACTTCTGCTATTCACCAGCTCACAGACTTCTCCGAGACTCATTAAAATCACTCCTGCTGTATCTTAAATAGTGATTACTTACATAAAATCATCAGAATGGTGCCACAGTATAAAGACCTTCATATGTCGCCTTGGTAATAAATTAGCTTTTCAGACTTTCCTGTCACTTTGAATGACATCATTTTAAGTTGTATCAGGTACATAAAAACCAAATGGAGAAAAACTCAATTTATAAAGTCCTAATGAAGGTCACTTGGTGGACATCCATCCTATTTCCATCGATACTGATTTTCCAGTTAGAGAAAGAATTAGGACAGGTGGTCTGAATTTTCACACTAACACATTTGGTGTGAGCTATCATTGATTACAGTTACAGAGGTGTGACTTATTCCCACACAAACTTTTCCATGCTGACCTGAAATAAGCTACCCAGCTACTAGTAACAACTGTGTGGCAGAAGAGTCACCAAAGAGGCACCAGAGCCAAAACTCACATAGCTCCAACTAGACCAGCCATTGGGGCAGGTTTACAAACAAGCTGTACTTTCATGTCCAGCCTGCCCCCAGGATGCATCCTCATCTCCACCAGTTCCAGTGCAGCTGCAACAATTCTATCCCTGGTCAGAAAACAAGGATGTTACTCCATTGTGTCTCCAGCTGGGAGAACATCCAGGAGTCAGGAGCAGGAGATGAACTGTCTGGGTTTCACCTGTGTTCCTGACTACCTGAGGTTGCAGACAAAAGTATTCCAGAGGAACAGCACGATCCGGAGTGATCAACACCCCTTCCCTCTTCCTCGTTGCTTATTCACCTGCCAGTAGGTGCAGGCAGTGTCAGCCTGGCTGTTTAACTCCATACAAATTAGTCAGTGCTCAAAACACTTGAGCAAACTGGTGAAACAAGCACAGTGACTTAACATCCAGCATTGACACAGCAGCCCGAAGCCTACTTGTGCAGAAAGGGCAAGGGAGTACCCTGCCTAAATGTAAGATACAGATAAAGCTTCTCAGCATGCTACAGAGATGCTGCCAGACCATATCTATTATGTGACTTGAAGCAGTCAGAGATGTAATACAAAAAGAAAAGAACAAAAAGCCAAACAAAAAAATTCCACCACCAAGTAAGAGGGGGAAAATTAATATTACATTCCTCATGCCAACTGCATGTAACAGTTAAATGATTTAAAAACTTCACAAAACTCTGGCAGGTTTTTTTCCCCTTTGAATAATGCAGAAAATACATTAGGCTTACAGTACCTAAAGAAAATGCATATTTTATATATATGCATACTTTTACATATATGCATATATAATGCATAAGTAAAGAGAAATTGTACCAGCAATTTACTTTGAAATGAAGTTATTGCCATCATTTTCACATCAAACTTAACTCTCCATATTTCAGCACACAAACCCAAGAAAGTGACCAGCAGTCAAAGGTGCTGGTTTTGTTGGTCTCACTGGCTTTCCCTCAGCCCCACATAGAGGGAATTCTGGGCATTGGATTTCAAATGCTGGAAAGAGAAAAGTTAGACTGTAGAAATTCAGTTACTCAGTGAAATCTGCTGCTTTGTATAAAGAGGAAGCAACAAATGTTCTGTTTATTTTTTCAGAGCCATTGCTGCTGCCCCTTCTCTGGCAAGAGGCTTAAGGTATATTTGAAAAATATTTATTTTGTTAAAGAAACACTAGGACAACTATGAAAAATCCCAGCAATTAAGGATTTGGTGTATTGGAAGCCATAATTAACACACGTTTCTATGGGTTTGAATACTGGAATTCAGTTTAGTTTTGTTAGCAAGGATTTAGGCAGTGGACGAAGCCAGGCTTAGTTCCTCACCAAAGCAGTCGGCAGGAGCCACTAACCAGGAACCCGAATACTGACTCAAAACCCCCAAAACTTACTTTTGCAGCCAGTCAATGATCTTCTTCTTTGTTCTGAGGTGTGGCAGAGTGTATTTCTCCTCTCCATCCTTAAAATACTTCAAAGTAGGGAACCCTGAGATGTGGTATCTTTCTGCCAGTGCCTTGTTGACAGTAGCATCGACTGCTGCAAGGACACCCGGACTCTACAACAGAGATCACAGACTGTAAATCCCAGCCACAAACACACCCCCCTCTGGCAGGACACGGTAGGACTGGGGGCCACCCCTCATGATCAAGGTGTCTTCACTGTCCCAGGGACTCAGCACAGACAGAAAGGCACAGAGGTCTGATGCAAAACCAGAGAGGGACATCTTAGGGACTAAATGTAACCTGTTCTCCTACCATGTCTGACAGGATTCTCAGGATGCTTAAGGGCTGTTCCCAGAAATGGCATTTCCTCCCACAAATCCAAATTTCTCCCAGAAGAAACAAGCACTGTTAAAGACAAGTTTACTTCAAGGCAAATTCACCCTTCTCTAACTTGTGGGCATCTTTGCATGGACCACCTTTAGAGCCACAGGAGAACAGGCACTTGCAGAGTGTGATTCATTGGATCTCCATTTTTCTCATCTCCTCCTTCAACAACTACAAAGGTACTCAAGATGTCTCCAGTGAAGATGCTTAAATGGGGGAGATTAATTCTACTTCTCCTGTTGCATAGCATAGACAGCATGAGACTGAATCAATAACACTAATACTTGTATTATTGGATCTCTCTTCTCCAGCCATGCTGACGGAACACTTAAGATGAAGCTAATGGAGGGATGCAGCCATAAAAATGGGGTATGTGAAAGAGGGATCAACCCCTTTTGTTTTTTTCCAAATCCAATTCATAAATAAAAGCCTATGTTTCTTCACATTCAATGCCTTTAAGTCAGGGGAAAAAAATCCATTTTTGGATTTGATCATATTATGTATAAGGCCTACAGTGGAATACATAAACATTTTTCGATTTTGTTTTCGTTCAAGACAGAATGTTCTTTCTCAGACTTTGGCAGGGTTCATGCATTAGCGATGAGACTGTACTTTGGAAGCACATTTTGAAAGGTCCTGTGGGAGGATGAGAACAGCTGAATTTGTTGTAGGGAGAAAAGTCACTTTTATTACTCCAGTTATTTATTACTGATTATTTGAAGGATATAATAAAGGAAATTAGCTTACATCACTGGCTACATGGAGAAACTCTGCAGCCTTCTCATATTCTGGCTTCATTTTCTTACAGTGTCCACACCCTGCCAAATAAAAAAAAAATCCAATTAAGTTGTATACACCATGGTTATTCATTGACCCATCCAGCCATTATCAAAATCCAAAACCATGTGGTAGAGATTTACTAGAATTCTGTATGCATTTTGTTTAATTTATTTGTAAAGCCTTAGTATTATTTAGGATCTTTTCCAAAATGGCCACAATAATTTAAACAAAGAATTTAATCTATTAAAAATAATAATAAACTCCCTAATTTTACACCCACACCTCTTTCCTTACAGAAAGTACTGTAAACATTTGTCAAGCCCATTGCTTCTGGCATGCTCTTGGGCAAGGCACAACCTCACCCATTTCAGTTTCCAAATCTTTATCTGCTTTAAAAAGAAACAACACAGCTCCTCACGTGACTTTGTGACTTTCAGTGGAGGCTTACACTAGCACAGCTTAATAGAGTAATGTGATTTGAATTTAACTGCACTGGTAATAAGCCCCATTTTACAGCGGTGCAGCATGTCCCTCTAGCAAGGATTTGCACTGATTTAATCACATCAGTGTAATTACACCACCACATATGTTCCCAACATAAGCAGGGTCTGTAAAACTGAGATAATGGTGCTTTCTCGCCTGCGCGAAGTTCTCCAGAGATCTGCCATTACTTCACTGCTAAGTGCTGACATCACAATAAGCTAAAATGAATGCATGAGTGAGAAAAGCAGACTTAAAAATAAATTATTTGAGTGTAGAGTGTAAATTAAACTGCTTTCAGCTGGTGCAGTTGCTTCCAGGCAAGCTGAACTTTCGGGACCAGGTGAGGTTCCTGCCGAGCTGCGATGCTGCACTTCAGCACCTCCAGTGTGACACTGGGCTTGGTGACAGCCCCTTCCTTGCTGGGGGTCCACACCACTGAAGCCCCCATGGGAGTGGTGAGAGGGACACCGAGGCAGGGCGAGGGTGGCTCCTCCTGCAGGCAGAGATGCAGTGAGATGTAACAAGGCGCCTGGCATAGCCCCGATGCCGCACTCAGTGCCCAGCGTGCTCTAATCCCAGTGCAATGCCTCGCTGCACTTCTCCCTCTTGTTTGCAGCAGCAGCCAGCTTGCTTTCCTTAGCTGTTGTTGTTGGAACAGGCACTTGAAAGCCCAGACTTTGCTGAGCTTTTGAAAGTCGTATCAGAAGACAAGGCTAGAAAAGCATTTCAATGCAGCTCCAGCAAAAGCCGTCTCTGAGGTGTGCGGGGCAACAGGGCTGGGGCTATTTTTACACCACTGTCTAAAAGAAAATAAACCAAGGACTCTGAATCTCAGTGGTGCTTTGTTTCCTGCTAATGGGGTGACTGCTGAAGCCAGCAGACACAAACGTGAGCCTGAACCCAACCAGACAACCATGTTTTTTATATAGCACAAGTCAGAGTGTCTGCAGCCAAGAAGAGACAGGACATCCAGGTGTAGCTTCCCCAGAGCAAACAGGGACCTCAGCAGAGCACCAAATACCACACCATGGAATGCCTTCAGGGCATGTTTACAGAACACGATATACATGTTGGAGTAAAACCTGCAAATCCCACCTGAGAATTACAGCAAATTCCCGAGACCAAATGTCAGCTCAAACCCCAGCTACAGTCCACACTGCTCAGTCATCTGCACTGCCACCACAGCATTGAAGAGCCCCATGTAATTCTTTTATGCAAAAACCAATAATGTGGTAGGAGCAGCAGAACAAGGGGATCTAAGCTGAAGGAGAAAGCTCTGCTTCAGTTTTACACAGTGGTGTGAGTGTGTGCCACCACAATGGGAACCCGATGGGACAGCTTCAGAGGTGAATTCAGGAAGAAGCTGGAAAAGGCTGAGGAAAAGTTACCATCTCAGCACTGCTTGTCTTGGTTAAGAGCACAAAAGAGGCTGGCAAAATGATTTATTTGCCACCCACAGAAAACTTGCAGGCATATGGCTTTGTGTAAGGGGCTGACAGATCCCTTTGACACCTGCCCAAGTTGATTTATTTCTCCTTTTAGGAACAGGGAACCTTATTTATTTTGTGCTCTTCCTCACTCTTAAACAAAGGCCATCTAAAGTACCAGGTCAGATACCTGGGAACCTCTTTGAATTTAGCTTGCTCAAATTCCTACAAACAATATCTTTCTGCAGGCCTAACATCACCTTGGTGGGCTTTACTCGGTGTGTCCTTCAGCTACAGCAAGGTTCATGCAATCTATGCTACATTCCACAACCATTAACTAGAGCTGATCAACCGAAGGCATGAAACAACCAGAGTTTTCACAAAGCTATGCAGAGGGTGAAAAAAACCCCAAAATAACAACCCAGGCATACTTTGCCCAGGAAATAAAAAAAAATATATCCAAAGCATCTGAAATTCATGTAAGTAGTATTTTGGATAAAGATATCCAGACTATGAAATGTCACTGTTTCAGGTTCTTTCATGAGCATCAAAAGACACAGCACAACTGACTGCCACAAAGCTAACTCACTCATGCTTAAAATAAAGGGGAAGCAGCATCAGGACTTTAAAAGGCACTTAAATGCAAACTGAAGTCTTCAAATCTTTACTGTGTAATGCTTGTTCTACCCCTGACAGAGGACAGCATGATATATCAGACTGGCAAAACAGGCACATTAAACTGAATCTGAAAGAGGGACAACAAATCTTAAGAGCTTCTCCCACAATAAAGGAGGCTTCTCTGGCCACCTTTATGAGAATTTTGCTATTGTGTGCTACAGCCTGCTTCCACCTACCACTGCAGAAAAGGGAAGATAAAAATCAGAAGTCAGACCTACAAACTGGAAATCAGTTCATCTCTCCTCTGATTATTTATCCTATCTTTGAATAATCCTGTGAGGATTGCCATTAAATTTTTGAGACCCATGAAAAAGTTATTTAAATGAATTCCAAGGTCACTGCCTCTCCTTTGATTCCTGCATTAGGTTGTTCAGCAGCAGCTGCAACTCTCTGTGCTAAACTCCTCTAGTGTTAGAGGAGTTCATAAAATGAATGGGAAAATAACAACAACCCCCGAGGCCCTCAGCCCATATGCTCCTGTGTGCTGCTGGGACAGTGAAGGCAGCCCACAGGTCTGCAGTTGGCACCTGAGATAGATGTGCTTTTAGCAGATGCACTGTCGTGTTAAGTGTATATTGACATTAAAACTAAAGGACTGAGCAAGGGAGGCAACTCGTTCAATCCCAGGTGAGAAAAGAAAGGTTGCAGTCAATACAAGGATGCCCCAAGCCTGCTCCAAGCACTGACATCCTCTGAGCCTCTGGGGGTCATGGCTGGTGGGAACACCCAAGGGACTTGTAGGTGTTTATCTGAGAGGACTCACACAGTCTCAGTCTTTTCTCACAGAAGACAAGTAGCTGCCCTGGAGATGCAAGTCAGAGTTACTCTCCATCCAGCAGCAGAAACCAGTCAGGGTTCAGTGTCCAGCTCTACTGAACAGTTCTGGACAACTCCTCTTCACACATCATCTTGCTCCTCTTGCACACTCAGGCTGCAAGGGCCAAGGCTCGAACAGAAAAGAGCCCATGGATTTAAAGGAGGAGTGTTATAATGCAAGAAAAAGAAGTCAAAGCTTACAACAATCAGTGCTAGGACATCTGGTATGCACCCTTGGTAACCATTTTTAAAGCAGATGTCTAAATGAAGTGAGAATTCTGCTTTCCCAGTTTATTTATAATCAATCTTCCCATTTGCACTGCAAAGCCAGGCAGATAAACCACTCTTTACTTTGGTGCAGTCACTGTCACACAGCTGAGCTCTGCTGCACCCCCATACAGTGGCAAACAAAGGTCCCCACATCACCTTGGTGCAGACAAGTCACCTCCTTCCCAGATCCCACCACAGGGCACAGGACAACACTCACTCAGCACTTTGTCCTTTGCAGAATGTGACCACATGCAATTACAGAGGCGAAGGCCAAGTGTGGAGAGAGCAATGCTAAAGTAAAAGGGTGAGGAGCACACAGACAAAGAAAAGTCTAACAATCATACCAAGCAACTCTTTCCCCATGGAAATACCTGTATTTGATTATAGCAGCCTGTTTGGCACCATGGCAAAGACTCACAACACAGTTGCTACAAATGTTTTCAGAAGTGAACTAATCCAAGTACTTCTACATTAAAACCAAGTTCTACCTACAGAAGACAACCAGAAAAACAGTCAAGCAACTCCAGCTAAGCCCCTGCATACGTAGTCAGAGTGCTGTCCCAAGAATATAAATCTCTGTTTCTCTCTGTCATTCACTGTTTGCTTCTTTCAGGTTATTAGGACTATATAAATAAACAGCACGCTTTTGGTCATGTCCTCTCATTTCAAGACAACATTGTGTGAGGATCTGAAGTGTACGTGACAAGCAAGAGATAAAAGACAACATCCAGACAGTTGTGAAGAAGCAATTTCTGACATGAAGAACCCTAGAGGTAAACTAAATTGCAAATAAAGATTTTAAAGAATCATTACATTTCTGTCATCAACAGACTTCCTGAATACTGTTATGTACCAGCTCTTTATCGTATCATGCCAGCTCTACATCCCTCTATAGCTGCATACCAAAAATACCTCCATTAGCCTGATGAGAAAACGAATTTGAAGCACAAAGCATGTCCTGCTTTCAGCAAATGGGCCACTGGCAGTTCAGACTACACTCAGAGAAGATTTACAGACAACTTCAAGACAGAAAAATGTCAAAACATTCAGATGCACCTTTGCTCTCTAAACATTTAACACCAAGGGTAACACCTTTGGTTTTTGCATTCTTAATCCCAGGGGAACAGTGATCTCTCAACACAGCAAAACAGGCAGTTCTTGTGTGTGCCCCTTTGCTAACTTTGAACATACACCTGTATGTAAAAAAATGAGGCAGTGAATGTACATGGAGGGGGGAAACACAATCCCTGCAGCCAGGGCAAGGACACACATAAATCCCAGCCCTCTTCTCACCCATGCAAGAACATGAATATGTTCTTGTCTGCCATGGAAGTCTTTAACACACAAAGCCTTCTTATGCATCATATAAAAGAGCAGCTCTCAGGTTTGACATGAGGCAGTTTACAGTTCCTTCACCAGTGTAGGAGAGCATAAACTGCAACAGCTGCACATCTCCTTGCATAATTTAGCCATCTGCATTGCAGACATCTGATGGAAAACCATCCCCAAATTTGGCAAGGAGGAAGGATGACAAAAGCCACTGTTTCTCACCGTAATCGCAGGTACAAATTTGCAACTGTGTTGGTTGCATGTTCACTTAATACTCAAAATGGTCAGAGCCATCAGGCCATGCCCAGATCTCCATTCTTCTGCTTAAAAAAGAATCAAAAAATTAAAACAAACCACCTTATGAAGGATCAGGAGCTGAAGGAATTCCGTGCATCCTTTTCCCTCTGGGTACTTACTCGCACCAAACCATTCATCTCCTCCTCACCAGCAGCACTTCCCACCCAGGTAAAATTCCAGATACTTAAAGACAATGATGTTTCAAGACTTGATGCTTTCTTACAAGATTAAGAGAAGCATCTTCAACATCTTTAACATGATACTGAATTCAAATTTTCAACAGCTAGAAATGTGTGCACACATGCACAAATTCAGACCCCTCCCTACCTCACTACTGCACTTTTAAAGGTAGGTTTGATTTGACCAGGCATTACATTGCTTAGGGATCAGTGACAAGCAAACAGCTTTACGGCTTTACAAAAGACAAAGCCTGTGAAAGGTCAGCCTGGGAAAGACTGTGGGGAACAGAAACACAGAATTAGAAGGAAAACACTTAAGCAGTGTGGATTATTGCAGTCATGCTACATTTATGCAGTCGCAGCCTAACGCCTCGGCTGCGTGGGCTGCTCGGTTCATCCCAGTGACAGGAGCCTTGTCCGCACCATTATCACCATCTCACTGGCATTACCACAGCCTCACAGTGCAGTCAATCTGTGCGTGCAATGGGCTGTGCAAATCCAGTCCCAGCATGGGCACACAGAAGAAGAGACCCTGCCTGTTTCCAGCAGCTCTTCAGTGTGAAGTTTGGGCACAAAACGATTACAAACTGGTCACCCCTTCTTCTGTCCCTGTGACTCACTGAGGTGGTAGTGACCCCGCCCCAGACACCACCCCATCTTTTCTATGCTGGCATAACTGTTTCCCTCCCAGCATCACTGAAACTGCTCAGCAGAAGAGTCATAACATCTTTAGACAGCTACAGTACGAGTTAAAACTATTTATTTGTTTTTAAAAAAAGACAGTTGAATCACTGCATTACATAAACCAGATCCAACTAAGAAGAGAGCTTAACTAAATGTATCCTCCAGAAACCCTGTCTGCATCCTGCCATGTCCACAGCTCTGGTAGAAGGGTCATCTTCAGCCAGCAACAGACCTTGGCAGGGGAAGGCTCAGGACAGCAAGAGCAAACATGGAGCAGGTCCTGCAGGCTGCCTCCATGGGAATTAAAATACAAAAGCTCTGATGAACTGCATAAAACATGCTTCTACCTTCATTAATGGTCACACTGGAGCGTATCTTCTTCTGATGCAAAGGCTCAGAGGAAAGAGTGCATATTGTCCAAGGCTAACCCCAGCCATAGGCTGCTGCCTCCCAGGGATGCCTTAGAGTCAAGCAGGGAGAGAGATTTCTGCTCCATCTCGCCCTCAGAGTGTGTGCTCTCTGCTTCTAAGCTCATAGGGAGCCCTGGCTGTGCCAAGCTCCTGAAAGTAGTCTTTGAAAAAATACACCCCCTTCTGCACAGCACAGAGTCCAGCATGCATCCAGGAACAATCTTTAAGCAAACCACCATCTTTATGTAAATTAAACTAAAACCAAAAAATCACACTGTTCCTTATTTTCATTCCAAACAAGTTTTCAGCTTCCAGCTATTGGAGATTACAGAGCATGTATATACCCTCTTAATCAAGACTATGGGGTGCAAGTGGCAGAAATCAGTGTTGGGAGACGATGGTGTCTCGTACCATCCCTCTTTGGAGGGAAAAGAAGTGAAGGAAGGTGCATCAGCTGGCACTGGAAGGTATGAATTACACTTCCTACATCAGCTCTGAGGAACATGGCTCTGAGTAGGTGTTGAAAATTAATCTTCCCCTATTGAAATGTGAAAGAGACAACAGCATGGTTGCCTTAAGGTGAAATTGTTGAGAGTTTATGAAAAATACCACCAGAAGGTTTCCTTGTCAATAAAACCAGATTTATTCCACATCTAAAAAAGATTCCTGCCCCTCCCCTTCTCCACTGTCAGGTGAACAACAAAATTTTGCCTTGGGGAGCGAAGAGAAGTTGCAGTACTTTCCCACACACTTTTACCCCACTATGGAAGACTTTATGCTTTGAATTTAGCAATGAAAATGTCAGAGAACAGAGGTTAGATGAAATAACTTTGGATGTTCAGCTTACAAAAACAGCATAACAAACAAATTACTTCCTAGGATGTAATTTGTACGAGACATCAGCAAAATGGATGCAATGCAAACAAATCTTCCTAAGAGAGGCATGTTCCAAAGCATTCAAGATTATGGGGCACGGGGGTTAAAAGCAATAGTGACATTGGCTATTACTGTGAAAATATCTGTAAAAGTCAAGTATCAAGACGAGATGCTATGAAGAATGTGCATTTTTTGTCCAAAATCAGAGCAGAAGTGGCTACCAACTGAGACCTATTCATCTATTTAGGAGAACCCTGCGGGGATGGCCAGCCAAACACAGGCAGTCACGACCTCAGAAGACACAGCTCCACCATCAACACAGTGTCTCAGTACCAAAGCAATGGATTCATTTACTAGTAACTCAGAAATATGGCATCACTGGCCAACTCACCATCTGAAAGGACACAAGGAGCAGACAGGCAGGCAAGCTATCTTTACTGTAGGTTTCTCTTTTCATTATTTGCCCTTTACATAAGTTCTCTACTCTACCTTCCACAGAATAAAAATTGAAGCCATAAAGTATTTAGGAAGATAAACTTGACAATGAAAACTCTACTGGTAATGATTCAAGCAGCAGAGATACTGTAAGGCACTTTCCAAATTAGAGCCCTGCACCGTATATTGAGCTTATCCAAGCAAGGAAATTAATTTATTTCAGAAAAAATAAACCCAGTACTTAATTCTTAAAGCTAATTCCTACTGTTAACCCACCATTAGAGGCAAGCAAAGTAAACCTATAAAAATAAGTTATGCTTCACTCCTATCAGTACTCACCACAAGAGCATTAAGGGCTTATATGTGCATTGGGGTCAGGCTTGCAGGAGGACAGTCATCCAATTCACACATTCAAATGAGGATTTTTAACAGCTAAAATTACCTAGGTCCTCTAAAAGACCACTCCGAACACCTAAATAATCCACAACAAATACTCAGAGACTGGGGGGAGTCTCCCTTCAGCTGTCACCTCTCAGCTGCCCCTTGGCTCTCTGGCAGCCATAGCTACTCCTTTGTAATAGTCTCAGTTAGTAAGGACTTGTTAGGAGAGAGGGAAGGCAACAGTAATGGGAGAAATGAGGCAGCAAATCCCCAAAGAAACTAATGTTCCCTTCACACCAGCTGCCACACATTCACAGGAAGGGTTTTTTTCTGATTGGAAAAGCTTTCGCAAATGTCTTTTTTAATAGAGAAACTAATTTCTCCCTATAGGAGGCGAGCATACAGTAATGCATTTTGAACAAATCTCCCAAATTTCACAAAACCCAAGTATCTACAGTTCAGCTCCTTTCCTACTACCCTGCACTCTGCTCTTGATCCCCACAACAGCCACCAAATAAGCCACATACACCCTGTGTCCCCAGAAGAGCATCATGCCACAGGAAAAGTCAAGATCCAGCCCAAAAGTAGGGCAGCTCAAAATGCCCCAAAAGCCTGGATTTGCCACTCTGTCTGTTGTGAAGCTGAACCAGAGTAAGTCACGGGTCTTCCCTTTAAGTTCTGGCATGGGCTTTATAAGCAGGCTGCAAGTCCTGAGCTTTGATAATCCTGTCTGAGCTGTGTGCTCACTCAGTAGCAGATGAGGCTTCCTGAACTGGGGGGCCAAAAAACTGATGTCTGCCACAAGCCAGGGAATGCCAAAGGCAGAATCCTCCTTCCTTCCCATTAATCAAGACTTTGCAATGTTCATGGGCCTTCCCTACCTCAACTCTTGCAATACTGGAACAGCTGGCAGTCTGGGCATGGCTTGTTAGATAAAACTCCCACGCAAGGTGAAATGTTATCTCCACAGATTGAAAACCGGGACAAATATTTTGTGACTTGGGTCATGACTGTACAAATCAAAGCAAAGCAAGAACTGAACTTTTACATCTCCAGGCCAAGGCTATCGCTTTTATCACTGGATCATCCTTTTTTATGATCTTATCCTGCTCAAAGAGCACAAACTGCTTCAAAAAGACAATAATCTCATATGAACTGTGTGCTCCAGTATCAAAAGACCAACACAAAAGAGATGACAGATTCAGTCATTTCTGATTTCACCCTTTTCATTAGGTATCCTATCAAGTTTTACTGCACAAGCTAGTTATTAGGGATTTTATACTCTTCACATCCCTATTTATAATAAGTACCACTAAAAATCTGTATTGATTTTTATTTTTAAAATCCTCAGGAAACATAAATGGGATTGTCATTAAAGGAAAAATCCATGTCAGGTTCTTCATCGTCCTGGTTTGCTGCCTTTTCAAGAACTTCTGTGTGATTATATCTCTCTAAAAATCATTCCTGCAATTAGTTTAATGAGGTGGGTCACTGCACTGGCAGGTCACTGCACTGAACTATTTACAGTCCCTAAGATTTTTGGTGATATTCAAATACATGTAATAACAAGCAACATCCTACTGCAGACTTACATGCTTTTAAAAAAAAGAAACCTAGTCAGAGTGTCTCAGACCTTCTCCCTCTGAAATCAAGTCAGAACCTGCTCCCTTTAGTGGAAGCAGATTCAGAAGCCAAGAATTTATCCATTTTTAACCGGTTTACATGAAGAATATATCTACTCCAGGAGCCTGACAGTAACATTCAGCTAAGGAGTACATACATACAATGACCAGAGAGTTGGCATAATTTATGCTTGCACAGGAAAGCATTTTATTATACATCCTATTAAAATTACACTAAGGCAACATTAAAAGTAGGAACCTATGGGACACAGAGAGTCAGGAAACACAATTCTGAGACTGAAGCAGATCTCTTCTCGTCACCAACCTGTCGAGACTTAAAGAGCAACACTCATCATCGGAGTGCCCTTTACACAACTACTTAGTTTTGCAGTGATGAGGGCACTGCAGTACCCCATCCTGACATCTGCACTGCTTCACCAAGAAACCCACCAGAGACAGGTACTGCCTATGACCTACATCACAGTCCAGAAAGCTTGCCCTGGTTCAAAGCTTTCTATATTGACTCTAAAGCAAGGAGAACATCTTCGCAGGGTCTAGTAGGAACAGGATTGAGCACCTCGACATACTAATGTCTCCCTGTGTATCGTCCCATGGAGTGGGATACACAGCTGTATCATGAGGATTTGCCATCTGACAAGACTCCAAATACACAACCTGCCTTACACACTACAAACTTCCAGTAATCCAGACATGTGCAGATCTAACAAGAACTTCCCAGTTACCTACCACTTGTCTTTATCCCAGAGGCTTTACATCTGAAGGCAGATGCCAAAAGCTAAGTAGCCACTAAACACAATGCTTTATTTTAAAAATCACAGATGTCATATATAACATAAATATTAATTTTAATAAAAATTAAAGGATATTTTCATCCATTCCACATTTAGTGCTGCTTGATGTGTGGATAACCCACAAGCCTTTAACTACTGGCGCAACTGCACTGGTTGACATTCAAAAAAGATGTATTTGATTGAATCATGAATTAGCATGAAAAAAACTGTATTTATTTATAAATAATTTCATTTCTTTATTTATCACAGGCTGGCAATGTTAGGCTGCTGCTGACCTGTGCTAGAAAGGCTGTTTTTTTCAGGCTGCAGAGTAGATTATTCTTCAGCCTTTTCAACTCGTGGCCTTTTGGCTGATGCTGCCAACAGACATCCCAATTAGTGCTTGCTGAAATGTACCTTGCTTTCATAAGGAATCAGTGGGGGTCTGAAAGGGAGACTTATTTATTTATACTTGTAAAACACGGTTTGAAAAAAATAGGTTTGATTTCATGTGCACATTTTTGGTTCACTTTACTTCATATTTAAAGCGAGCAATGGATTCCTACATCCTAATCACACCATGTGCAGCAGGAAGAAACAAAACCAAGGCCACTGAAACCAGTGATGTGCTGACAGGGAGAGATCCAAGTCCACTACTTGGTTAGAAGGTGGAGGCTTTCGTCTTGAACTGGGCTAATTGGTTGGGACTCTTAATAATGAGTTCACAAAGTGGCTTAAAACCTTGGGTTTTAATGCATGGGAGGGAGGGAGGGGTGTGAAAAGCTGTTTTTCAAAGCCAAATTGATAAAACCATTCCCCGTGCAATTAAAAACCTGCACAGCTGAACAGCTGACTTTGGAAAGTGCCAACTGCATAATTTATGGGGTTCGTTTATAAAGGGAGAGAAAATATCTGAGGACAGGAAAGGAATTTCACAGACGTTTCAACAACACATCAAAACTATGGTGCATTTTATTATTTCAAGATTTACTTAGCCCTCCCTTCCATCAGGAGGAAGCAAGCAGAGGTCTATTAGGCTGCATTTTCTCTGCCTTCCCTCCTTATCAAGGGAGGAAAAGCCACGATGGCTCCAATATCCTACTAAGGATACTAACATTTTTTCTAACCTTAAGCCCTGCAATCAGCTTATGTAGCCTCTGAAGAAGCCCTATGAAGAGGACTGGGAAGAGCACGGGTTTAACACGAATTTAAGCTCACACACAAGGAAAAAATGTTGCAGGATAATGATTTTAATAGTTTAATCCTTTAAAAAGCAAATGCACACTAACAGTACAGCCAAAACACCTTTTTCTCCTCTGCTACCTCTGGCATCAGCACCGGACCACAAACTTTGCTCTGGCTGATGAGGCATGAAGGGGGGCAAAGAAACCCCAAGCAAACATCAGGGGTGAGTGACTACAACCACCAATTAGCACCAGAGACTACTCAGATGTGTGCTTGCTGAAGGTACACAGGGAGGCTACAGCTCCCAGTGGTGCCAGGACATTATTCTGCATCAGGCTGCCAGAACAGGTACATTTTAAATTGTTAGCAGTGTCACTTGTGTTAACAAAACATAATGACAGTAACTCCTGCCCACAAGAAGCAGACACTTAGAACCCACTTCTGAATTGACTTTAACTCCAGTCCTAAACTTTAAACATCTTCCAGTAGCATTTGAATTGATTTATCAGTGACTTTGGTGGGGTTTATTTTCTCCATAGATGTGCTATGGAGAAAAATGTTAAAGAAAATGTAAAAAGGTAAGTGTGTGGAGTTTTTATCTCTGACAAAACAGAGAAAGACTGCAACACTCACTAATTTGGCAAATATTTTGGACAGAATTATTTTAAAAATTGCATTTGACTCAGCAAACAGTTTGATGGGGAAACAGAAAGCATAACCAGGGCTCGCTCTTTGTGCTCAAGTGACTCAGGAACATTTTAACTTCCACCGAGTTCCCATGTCACTGAAGGATTTAACAACACTCAAGTGGCAG
Source organism: Scytalopus superciliaris (assembly GCA_013400415.1). Lineage (NCBI taxonomy): Eukaryota > Metazoa > Chordata > Aves > Passeriformes > Rhinocryptidae > Scytalopus > Scytalopus superciliaris. Next base: position 1,324,736 of record VXBX01003755.1, on the reverse strand, counting down.
CATAACCCATATTTAGAGACATTCAGAACCCAGCTGTCATCTTGGGCATCTCAATAAATCGATCAGCTGTAGGCACAGATATTCAAGAAGCACATACAGACATGGAGCCTTCATTCTCATTGCTAAGAGAAGCCCATCATAAGCAGCAGGGGTGCCTTCAGTTATGTTATGGTACAGAAATAACTTTGGTTGGTGCAATAAATCCTCTGTTACAGACCTGCAAATAGGCCTGCTAACATAACTCTGCTATCTCATGTTATCAAATATGATCAAACCAAGCAAAAACTGCAAACCCTTAGGGAGAGAGGGCCATTTCAGTTTTCTTTTGTGTAGTGCAGGAGAACTCAGTTTTTGGGTACAACACCACACTGAAAAAAACACCTCAGATGTCTGCAAGACTCCAGTCTGGATATATCCAGGATAACACTAAGCTCACCACCAGCAATTACGGTATTTCAGCAAAATGCTTAAGTAAGGAGCACAACACTGCACACCCTTCACAGATGGCTGGGGAGGGCGAGTGCCTTCAGAGCCTGAGTGGCTGGGTTGCTGCTTACCTATGCTAAATATTCAGATTTATTGAACATCCTCTTAAGGGCTTTACAGAGGAGTTTCAGAGGTTAAAAATCCTGCTCTGTGTCCCTGTTGACCTGTGAAAGGAAAGCAGGATGAACTCATCCTGCCCACCCACCCTCACCCACGTTATCTCGGGGGCTGGCAGTAGAGACCTGAAGCAGCACAGCTTCTGTTTAATGGTTGTGATATGTTATTGCACAAAAGGTGCGAGTTCTCTGGTCTCAAGAGATGAAAGCTGCATGCTGCAGACCTTCCTGATGTGTTCAAATCACATGCAGCTGCTCTCCTTGAACTTAGTTATGCCAGGCAGCACTTAAACACAAAATGCCTTTGATTGGGCTACTAAGTGCAACTGATGGTAAATAATTATAGTGTGGTCCTCAGGGATAATCATTAGTAGCCACAGGCATGGAGACCCAACTGGACACATTCATCACAGTGCCTAATTGTGCAGTTCACAGGTATTTACCTGGCTGTGTTTGGTTCGGCTGTATCTTCAGCACTGGAGGGGCAGTGTGTGGATAAAAAGCTGACAATTCCCCACATATCTTTTCATACTACACTCTACTTTAATGCACTGGCCACCTGAATATGCAATTAGAGCATCAGGGAAATAATTCTCCTCTAGTGAAACAACTTCTCATGAACGAGTGTATCTGTGCTGGTTTGGGCTGGCATAAAGTTCATTTTCTTTGTAGGATCTGGCATGGAGCTGTGATTTGGATCTTTGTTGGAAACCGTGTTGGTAACTCATGTTGGTTTTAGCTATTGCTGAGCAGCGCTCACGGAGTCCAGGCTTCTTCTGCTCCTCACCCCACTCCACCAGCGAGGAGGCTGGGGGTGCACAAGGAGCTGGGAGGGGACACAGCCAGGACAGCTGACCCTGACTGACCACAGGGATATCCCAGACAATATAGTGTCACGCTCAGCATACAGAGGTGGGAAAAGAAGAAGGAAGGGGCAGACATTTGGAGTGATGGCATTTGTCTTCTCCAGTCACCATTAGGTGTGATGGAGCTCTGCTCTCCTGGGAATGGTCAAACACCTGCCGATCAATGCAAACTAGTGAATAAATTCCTTGTTTAATTTTGCATGTGCACGGCTTTTGTTTTACTTATTGAACCATCTTTATCTAAACCCATGCCTTTACTTTTCCAATTCTCTCCCCCATCCCACCACAAGGGAGCGAGTGGCTGTGTGGGGCTGAGCTGTAGCTGGGGCTAAACCCCAAGTGTGATAGAAAAACTCCCAGTCACATGTAGGCTGCACAGTGACACGGGGCTTTAAGCACTTGCTAATTCCAGGCCAGTGTTGAAATCCCCTTGCTTATTCTTAGTTACAAAGAAGTATAGCCTCTGTTATGGGTCTATTCTGTACATCTGTTTCAACTTTTTTTTTTTCATTAATACATAATTTTTAGAAAAAACTTTCTCATCCTGAGCTACCAAGGTTCACTGGTCCTACCACTTCTTTTACTGGAGTAATTTATCTCCTAATATTCGTAAGGAGACTCCATTAACACATTTAAGAAGTGCTAAGAGAAGAGCTTTTAATCATGGAGATAACTGTTTATGATAGTTGTCTGTCATTAATTAGTTTGCAAGCCTCTCTGCTGAGGATGCCCAGAGAGGATTCTTACAAACACAGATCTTTTACACATGTACAAGCTGGGTTCTTCATGTAGGCATATCATTACCACCTGAATGTAAATAAACCGCCCCAAATGTTCAAACTGCACTTGAAATTGAGATGTTTTGGCAAGGAATATTCTTGATACCAATTCTGAGCAGCTGGAAAATGTTACCAGAAGATTGCAACAGCCCAGTTTAGGCATTTTTTTGGTACAGAATGACCCTCAGTACAAAATACACCTAGCTGAAGTGCCCCTGTTCTCAAAATGGGTCATGTAGTATCATTACTCCTAAAACTGTATTATTTGTCTTCCATGAAATATTAAAAAACCCTTAAAAGCTGAACAGAACTCTGTTCAGATTTATAACTCACTTGAACTTACTGTAAAATCTGAATTCATCTATTTTTAATCTGGCTTCTTAAAGGAATAAGGTTTGCAGGGCCAACTGTCGATTCCTTTCCCCTCTTCCTCCTCCCAAATACATGACTGGACTCCTCTGCCCACTTACAAACTCAAAAAAAGGCAAAGCTTTTAAACACTACTAAATCTCTGTCAACATAAAAAGATCCAGGGCTGGAGAGAGGGGACACTTATCCCATACCACTGTGTAGAGAGAGGGAAAGGAAGGAAATCTGGGAATTACATGTGTCTTTGGCAGCAGCAATCCATGCTGTCACTTGCACACCGGGGTGCATGGAAATCTGGGGAAGGAAGGATTTGGGTAATGAAGGATAACTCCTGAGCAAACCAGGCTTCATCAGTTCTGCTACTTGTGTTTTGGTTTTCAGACCAGGCGTTAATCTCCAGCCCCACTTTCATTAGTACAAATAATCCAGTGAACACAGCGACAAAACAGCAGTCACCTGCTTCAGTGGGTGAAATTCTCAGACATTTCATTGGGCAAAGGAAATTCATTATGGTATGTTTTGCAAATGAGTCTTATGAGCAGACCTTCAAAAAAGGCATTTTGGAGCTAACTCCTGCTGGCTTAAAGGGAAGCAGGATTTCAGCCTCTGTGCCAAGACCCTCAGCTGTGAGCAAACAGGCAGCCTCCAGAGTCCTAACCTTTAAATGTATGCCCTTGAAAACAAACATCTCACCCAAGTGCCACTGCCAGCACAGCAGTGAGAGGAGGCAGAAGCTGTGTATCACCCAGCACAGCAGATTCAACCTGAACTGTCCACTGCAGACACCAACAACTGGCAGAACCAGCTTTGTAGCTGAAACCAGTTACATCCACCGTGAACAAAGAGGTTAATGAACTCTTCCACCCAACAGCATACAGGACAACGTGAGTGCAACAGTTTTCTGAAGGCAACCCACTGCATTTTACTGGTCAAGCTACAACCTCAAATCATGAAAAAGATCAGCCCAGAGCATTCTCAGCAGAGCAGTAAGTGGTGCCACCATCAGTTCTGCATTAGCTTTAAAAAGGTCTGGGGAGTTTCTGAACCTATGTCTAGTTTTGGCACTGTTCAGCACAATACATAATGACCATCATCCCCTACACTGACAGAGAAACTGCAGCAGAGGAGTAAAAATGCTCAAAACAACATAGCAGCAGCCAAGAACAAGAACTCAGGAGCTCACGGTCCTCACGTTGAGTTGTTCAATCAACCAGGTTCTGTTTTGAAAGCAAACAATACTGAAGAGCAGACAAAAATGAGAAATCATGCTGTAAAGTGATGAGTCCTCTGATTATTTAAGCATCATTACACTCTTCAATTATGTTTGAACTCAGCCTACAGTGTCCCTCTTCCAACAGCACATCTTCATCCTAAATGTGAAGTCAGCAATTTCACAAACATTTCATGCCCTGTGTATTTAACAATCATCACAAACAAGAAAAGCCTGGACTTTGAGTTCATGGTTCTGTGAAACTTCCAAGGAAAACCATCACTGATTTTGTTAGCAAGCATTTGGCTCACAGTACAGAAAAGAAAGCAAACTCACATGGTGCATGGAACATCACTAGCACAGATGAATGATCTTTTATAAACTTGTCGAAGTCCTCATCAGTCAGGTGATAAACTACATTTTCTTCATCTGCCCAGGGAGTCTCCGGAGGCTGTGGCTGAGGTGCCTGTGGGCTACAAGACAGACACAGCTTAAAAGCAGCTTTCTGGTGTTAAGCAGTCATTTTGGCAAGTCAGACTGTAAGGAACCACTTTGTGCAGATGTTCATCCATGTCTGACACACCAACTCGACTGAACAGCTTCCATAATTGTACCCACCCAGAAATCACAAGCACTGAAACGCAGATAAAACTGGAGGAGGAATAAAAAAAATTCACAAGAAGCTCATGAGGACAGATCAGCAATGGAAGGGGATGGAGAGAAGAGATAACCAGACTGCTTAGTTATTACATTATAGAAATCAGATGCATTTTCTATTACTCTTTTACCCTCCTCAGCAGGATGCTCCCTTTCTCACAACATTCACACTTCCTAGTTCACAGGAGTCATTGCAAATGAAAGAAAAAAGCAGCGAGCAGAAACAGCCAATTTAACCCGTCACCTTGGATACTGACAGCATGACTAGGGCTGACAGAGAAGGAAGGAGCGCAGTGCTGGGACCATGAGCCAGCTACACACACTCTTTACCCAGGAATACAGGGTTTCATCCGGAACAACTCCTGTGACTCAGGGAAGCAATGGGCTTGTAGGCCTAACTGAGCGGACCTACTCAACTGCATACTTAACCTAAAAGGTAAGTGGTATGTTCTACCAACTTCACTATAATTGCACATGACTTAAACTGTCTTTGATGGATCAGAGCCACAGAGACTGCTCAAAGACACAGTTGCGAGTCTGGAAACTGAACCCAAGCTCTTCTGGACCAGTTCAGTGCCCACCATCCCACTGAACAATTGCTTTTGGCTTTTATTAATGTACATTAAAAAGAGAATTTGGCAGTTGTGAACTAAACTATGCTAATTGACATATTATTTTTTAAAGCAGTGTTCAGAGAAAGGATACCCAAACATAAGAACATTGGGAGCCAGACTTTGAAGCTATTTCATCCTTGCCAGTTGCGGTAACGAGTTCCAAATACCCCCCAAAATTCCCCGAATTCTTTGGCAAAATACAAGTCTGAATTTGACCCCATCTCTGGTGAAAGGAGATTTACTATTTTTGATTAAAATTTATTATTGTGTTAGCTGCCTGGAACAAGGAATGGCAAACAGATGATAACTCATTTATCCTGCCTTGCTCATTTCTAGGCTGAAAGCCTAGTTTGATAAAAAAAGCAGCAGAGAGATACACAGACTCAGATAGCAAATTCTGTTGATGTAAGCAATGGGTATGATCCAAGAATATTAAGCAATCCATGCAAAACTGTGATGCACACCTCTGCTGCTGCTTATATGACAAACAAGCTGAGAAACAAACATCAAAGCAAAGCCTGGAACTGCATCTGACCAAATAACCAAGAGAGAAAAAGAGGCAGGTCCTGTCTGCATTGTACTCTCTCAAAGCTTAGCAGATAATCAGTTTGCTTGTTGCCAAGCCTGTAAGAGACTAACAAACTCCAGGTATCCTGGAAGAGAGAAGGCTTTCCAGAAAACACCATGACACTTAATGAATTTAGGAGCTGGGATGAGTGGGCAGTGTGATGAACATGAGCAGACTGTCCACAAAGCATGGCCTGGCATGACCTATTTCAGTCACAAATTAGTAAAGCAGGGCACGGGATGTTTATTCAAATGGCCCAATTTAAAATGCTGTGCATGCTAATAAGCCCACATAGGAGTGGGTAAAAAACACCTCAAGGCCTGGAGGAAGCAACAAGCAAAATCTAAAACGTCACTTAAAACTGACACAAGGCACTTCCAACACCTGATTAGGATGACAACAGTCCGGAAGAGTTATCAAAAGCTAATTCAATTAAAAGCACAGAACCAGTTCTCGATTTAATGGAGTAGCTGATGCTAAGGAAGGGCCTGAGAGGAATCTATAAAAACAGCAAGACAAACTAAGCATCTATTGAAGGCAGCAAGAAGCTGTTTGGCTTGCCTACCATTCAGGCTGATACAGCTGTGTATGAGTTTTTTAAAAAAAAAAAAAAAAAAAAAAAAAAAAAAAAATAGTGGTATGTACAAGATGGCATTTCTAGTGTTAGTAACACTATGTCAGAGCAAGGCTGGATGATGCTTTGTCTCTATCATCATCTCATGAAAACATCTGAAACTCCATTACATAATAGCCAGTGCCTATTAGAAAGATGGAAAGAGAGGTTAAGTATCTTTAAGACTGATGCATTAGCACACTTCAGCATAAGAAAGAAGCACCTTCAATAACCAGTGGGAAAAAAAAGAAAATAAAAGGGTGTTGGAGCCTTCCAAACTATCAGTCCTTGTCCTGAGAGGAAAAACCACAGACAACATCCTTTCAATAATTTAAATAATTCTAACCTTCACTAAGTTATATCCTCACCCAAGAATTTGCCTAAGATAACCACTTTCTGCACTCTGCCAGTAACATTTTGCAAGGAAAAAAAACAAGAGGGAGAGGGAAAAGAGCTGCTTTTCTGCAAAGTGTATCAAGTGGCCACAACAAATAGGCCATTTCATATGGCTCAATGTCCATAGGATTTGCTTTCAAGAATCCATGATGACAGCACATGCATGCACAGCATAAAAATGCACTGACTTCCCTGCCATGGTCCTGCCTTGCCCCTGCTCTACAGACCAACATTGTGTATCAGAGCAACCTCCTGACATGCTTTCAGTATTATAGTATTCTGAAACACAGCCTATACACCCTGCAGCTACCTAACTAGGCTCCTTGGCTTTCCTAAAGCCCCTAAGATGCCCATTTGGCTACTTGCACTGAAGCTTCCTCAGAGTAATATAATATTTTTTTTATGTAGCAGATTTACCCCACATGTGGTTTTAATTGCAGCATCAATTACTGGAAAAATGTAAGCACACATTAATTTCTCGATGCCAGTTCCCTAAAAGTTGTTTTTATTATCCAAAACAGGGGCACAAGGCTACTGCTCAGATCATCTTTTGGGAAACTAATAAGCATGCACTAAGTGAGGACAAACAGCTGTCTTTAGCTCTGGACTGCTGAAATATCAGCCAAAGCCCACGGTGGCTTGTTAGCAGAGATTATCATTGGAAAGAGCTTGCAGCTGTTCTGCTTTCCCTCCAGTAGCTGTGCTCACTTGCTGTCACAGCACTGATATAAAGGCACTGCATATTACCGGGATTATCCGGATATTCTGTGGGCAGACAGGGGAAAAAACCATCCCAACCATCTAATGTTTCACATATGGTAGCCAAGATATAACCACATCCTTGCAGACCTGAGAAGCATAACAAAGTGCAGGTGATGAAGCCATATCCTTGCTCCAAGGGCTGATCATCTCCTTAGTGTTGCTGCAGTTGCCATCTTGATCACTCACATCGAAAGGCTTAATCGACTACACAAGGCTTAAAGTCTATGGCTAAATTCCTTCTCTGTGATCCTCTGGGCAGTATTTGTACCTCCTGATGCTAACAGGAACGATGTGTCCCTTCACTGATGGATTCCAAATCCTGAAGCACTCAACCTAGCGCTGCTGAAGACCCTGGGCTACCTGCAACCATATGGACATCCCCATCATAGCCCTACTGGTACAGTAAAATACATTTACTCTGAGGCAATTTTACTAAGTTGTATTATTACAATAGTTTGCAACAGTCTGTTCCTTCCCATGTGTTTGTTTCCTTTTATTAGCTTCATTTCAGTATTGTTTCTGTGACTGCAGCAAACAAGGGAGGGTTACAAAGCTGACATCATGCCCAAAAGCCAGGGCTCACTGCTAATGGGATTTCTCCATGACTAGCTCTCTCCAGCTGCTCTATCAGCTTCACTGACAGTGTGGTGATTTGCACCAGTTGAAGAGCAGCTATACACACCCTCACACACTTTTCCTGTCTGTCTCTCAGCTGCTAGTCCTGCAGGTTCAGTCAGCCCCCAAAATGTTTATGGCTGCAAATAGCTCTCTTTAGGCAGAACCAGATGCTTTCAACACTTCATGTCATGACAGGAAACACAGAGGTAAAAATGCCTACCTATCTGAGGTGCCTTGATCTTCAGTTTGTCTCTGCAAGACACTAAAGGTTTCAGCTAAAGGCTGAAGAATCAACGGGAGCTGCACACACAGTATATACATTTTTACTAAAACAACATAAGTCAAACCTTTTGCAAGGTATTAAGCTCAGGCACCCAAGACCACTGGAAATTTAAACTGACAATTTTAACAAAGCTGAGATCTGTGTATCTGCAGTTATTTTGGTCCACACTCAGTCTCCTATTGCAGACAAAATGCAATTGTGAAATGCAAGGCATGCATGCTAAAAACCAAACATTAGGCAATCTCTCTGTATGAGTTTAGCTGATCTCAGCGGGGCAGTTTTGTTTGCTCTTCTGAGCGGAGGGAGTGAGGGAGAGATGTCTGTTCCTAAACCATTACATTCTGTAAATAATGAAGAGTACATAAAAGGTGGAGTGCATGAAGTTCAATGCCTTACTTTTTCAGCCACTCTGCTATATCTGCTGCGGTAGCACCAAAGTTCTCGAAGTTGAACAGGAACTTTCCTTTCCTGTTAAAGCAACAAAACAAGGTTCAGTCTTTGCCCTGGAAGATAAAAACATGCAATTATAGAAGAGTGTTATGATCTCTAAAGTAGCAGCAAAACATAACTGACTCAAAATAGCAGATTGTAGGATATCCTCGGACATTGAATTCTTCCTTTATCCTCTCAAATTCAGCAGAGTAAACATTCATTCCTGCAAGAACCTGGAAAGACAGAGCATAATCTTAGTGATTCTCACAATACAGCATCACAGTATTTGTCTGAAGATTTAAGTAAAACAATTAAGATCTGGCAGATTGTGGTTTCATTCATATAGGTGTCAAGCAAGAGGATCTCTGTAAAAGGCACTGAAGTTTTTCTGATTTTGTGCAAGGGGAACAGAACAATACTTGAGTCTAATCCAGAGGAAACACACCCGTCAGCATGTCACCTCCTCCTTGCTCTGGGAGCATCTCTGTTTCTTTTTATTCAGCCACTAACAGAAACACCTAAAGAGAATTCTCTGAATTGCACTACTTGTGCTCTTCTTTGAGCATTTGGATTTTAGTAACCACAATTTTTTTCTTTTCTTCCTCTACAAGCAGAAAAAAACCCTCTTAATTTGCATCCAAACATTAGTTAGGACATAGGAAGTTCCACCCTCAGCTCTCTAGTTTCCATTCCAGCAATGACTTTACAATCTCAGCTTATGTTCAGCTCTAACCAACCAAGCACTGGCATTATCCCAGTTCAAAAATGCACTTACTGAATGGCAAGAGGAAATCTGCATTACTTTAATGTGAAAATAAAACATGCCCTATTTCCATGAGCTCAGGAAATATCACATGGCATTTATATGTTTTAAATATATTAACTTCCGTGACTGGTAGGGCATAATCAGAGTTAAGAATAAGCTTGTCCTACAGATACCAAAAGAGGGACACAGAAGCTTTTCAGATTAGCACATGAAACAAACCCACTCCCCTTTCCTTACCACAACACACTTTCCACCTCAACAGCTCTTCATCCTGAGCTTCAGGCTCAGGGCTCCCGTGACTTATACTGTGCCCTGTGACTTATTCTGTGCCCTTTCCAAATGTCTTCCAAATACTTCTGACATGAAAATTGGAAGATGGGACTGATTCTGAGCTCTTGTGGGTGTGCAATTCACACAGAGGTCACTCTGCTGTCAAACCTGCAACCAGCAAGTTGCTGAGATACCACTTCCTGATTAACTTAGTTTAATGGCATTGATGGCTTAAATCATTTTAGCAGCAGGGTCTTAATCCAAACCCCTCCTCCTTCCCTCTCCAAAAACAGGATTTTCTCCTTCCAGCTGAAATGCCACATCAGAATTTAATACCACGTTCCTGACTGCAGCAAACTGCACAGACCAACCAAATGTGCTCAGAGCCAGCATGAAATAAATCTTAAAGCAGAAAATCCTCATTTGAAGGTCAGCCTTTTCTAAGAATGTGCTGGAAAGTCACAAAAAAGATACTTTTGTTTTCTCTTCCCTATCCTGAGAAAGGATAAAGTTAACAGAGAAGAGTACAGAAAGAGGGTTTATACTTACTGGACAACTCTCTCACTTTGAATTTTCCTTGTAGTTCCAACAACCCTATTGACTTAATTCCTATGAGACTATCTAGACCAAATTTTCCCCTTTCTTTACCCTCTGTGTCACCACCTAAGGGCAGGTAAATGCAATTGGATCAAGACACAGTGGTTCCTTTATAAGGCAAGAATCAGGCTTCTTAACTAATTCCCTAACAAACACCATTCTACCAGATTTCACATTTGCTGTGAACTTTCAGAGGATTTCCTAGGTCTTAAATGGCCATTCCCAGCCATTTCAAACACTGCTACAATTTCACTGTGTCCATCCAACAGTGACTGATACAAGTCAATAACTTGGATTCATTCTGGTGTTCATACATTATATGAAGCATAATTAGCAAAAACACTATTACAATGGGATTCATTTTTAATGACAAAAGTAACAGCTTTAGCTTGCCTATAATCACAAAATTATGCAATATCAGGCTATCAGAGACCATCAAAATACACCTACTACCCAAAGCCAGGATCTTCCTGCCAGATGTTCAGCTAATTTGCTTTTAGCAAATGACTGAATGACCCTGGCTTCAATTTCAGTCCATTACCTCTGGTAACAGCCATTGTAGAAAGGAAGATCAGTTTATTCCTTTCACCTCTGCAGTGACATTTGTAATATTTCATCACTTATCTGTTCTCCCCCAAGCTACCTATAACCTAAACCAACTCTGAACCTTTCCTAACTGCTCATGTCTTTGGAGTTTCTGACCATTCCTGCTTGACTGTGATCCCCTACTTTGCTTCACAGTTTTCTTGATGGGACTGCTCCAAAACTGGTACCTCCAGCACCATACAGAGTCTTCCTGGAGCCAAGTTCAATGAGCAAATTGAAAAAAAAGGCTTCATCTGATATCTGATATAAGTATTTTATGCTTCTTATGTTTTTTTTTCTTTTTATGCTTTTTAGGTTTCACCAAAACACACCCCCCCAAAAAAACAAACCAAAACAAAAAACCCCTCCAAACAAAAAAACAAATAGAAACCCAAACCAACCAACCAACCAAAACCCCAAAACAAAACAAAAAACCTGAGACAACAAGCATCAAAGAAGGAAAGCTGGTCTTTACTGAGCAGAACCTTCTGGCACACTCACAAAGTCCCCAGGCATTAAGGAGATGCTGAAGTGCTTTGCTGACCACCAGTTCCCTCCCTGCTCTGGGATCACAGTGCATCGGTGAGAGTCACTCACCAGAGCCCACCCAATTCTCCAACTACAGGAATCTCTCATGCCAGGGATAAAATAATCCCACTTTTTCCCTCCTGCACTGGGTGCAATGGAATTGCAAGATCTAACCAGAATATAAACTGAAAATACCCCCCTCCCCTTCCTCTCAGTAACAGTCCTGGGACAAGAAACAACCAGTCCCAATGGAACACAGTGACCAATGACAGGTACAGTTCACCTTTTCATTTTTACAGCCTCTTGAACAGGCAATACTGTACTTAATTTTCCTGCTATATAACAGCCCTAACTGCTTTTGAGCCTGGCACATCCTGACAGGTAATGACAGGTCAGATTAAAAGGCCAAACCTTCAGTTCATCCAGACCAATCAGAAACTTTTCAGCAAAGTCTGATCTGGAGGTCAACACCACTCTAAGGTACTGCATGAATAATTTATAATGGGTACAGGACATTTAACTTCAGAAATGGCAAGCTGTGTACACATCCCACTCAGGAAGCTAACTAGGCCAAATTTTGACAAACACACTGATTTTTGTGAAAGACACAGGTGGCAGTGGCATAACCGGACTTTCCTCTGAACTCATCCTGCACTACAACACTCCACTGCAAAAAGTTGTGTCCCAGCCCTGTCACTCAGCTGTGCAGGATGAGCCTGAATCCATAGAAACGATTTCCAAGTGAGGAAGGAAATACTCGAACTAGAATAGATCTAGAGCTTAAATTCTCGTCTGAATTTAATGAAATGAGCTGCACATGGGCAAGGAAGGCATAACTGCAGGAGAACGCAGTGCTCTGCAGCATGCCTAGTCTCTGGCACTGTCCCTGTAGGTGTTCTTTACATTCCTAACTCCAGTTCACTCCACACCTCCCAGTGCACCTCCACACAAGGCAGAAGTGCCTTCCCAAAGACTGCAGCACACACTCCACTAGGGGAGATGGATAGACAAAATCACTCTTGAAAATATCTCCAAGGGTTGTACTGTGTCCTAAATAAACCTGAGCAACTGCCACTCATTTCAGCCCTGAGCAAACAAGGATTTAGAGAAAATACTTCTGAAAAACAACTAGCTTGGAGACTGCTGGGGAGTCTGACAGCACTAGGTGGTCATGAGCAGGAATGGCCAGAGCTGCAAGTGCAATGAACTGCAGTGCTTCATCTTTTTCTCCCAAGGAAACCTGTAACCTCAGCAGTGAATGATCCAACAGGTAGGATCAGACCAAATCCTCCTAAAGCCATCAAACAACAATCCTATTTCTTCGTCCTTCATGTATTATTGGTATGATACATTAAGCACATTATAAAACCTCAACTGCAGAAGTGCCTTTGACTTGCTTAGAGAGATCAATATGTCTTACTAGTACAAAGGGGTAACTGAATTATTGTGACTGCTGTTGATGGACTTTATTACAGTCAAAACTGACTTTCATATCAATCTGGTGTCACTGCTAACTTTGACAGAGCTATAGTTAAACTGTAAGATTCTATTAGTGCTTAGTGCCAAGGAGGGTGTCCACTACCTCATGCAAGGAAATCCCCCTCCCATACCACTGTGATTCTCCACTAAGAAAGGGGATTAATAATTGCCATCCCTCCCTGACCTTGCTATGAAACATCAGGCCAGAAAGCTGATCAAACCCATTATGGCAAACATTTGTTTCTTTACCAAAATGAGCCCAAAAGGCCTACAAACTCACAAATTAGAAGTTAAACATAAATCTACATAGTGTCAGAGCCNAAAAAAGTGTTGAAAGGATTTTTGAAATTTCATATAAATCTTATCACTTACATATTTACCCTTCAGTTCTGTGGCTGCCTGCTGATAAGATGGCATCATTCTCTTACAAACACCACACCCTGATAGAAAAGAAATTGCGTAAGTAACATGCCAACAACTGTATTCAGCCTGTTATACACTATCTATGTTCCAAAGCATATGAAATAACATTTNAAAAAAAAAAAAAAAAGTGTTGAAAGGATTTTTGAAATTTCATATAAATCTTATCACTTACATATTTACCCTTCAGTTCTGTGGCTGCCTGCTGATAAGATGGCATCATTCTCTTACAAACACCACACCCTGATAGAAAAGAAATTGCGTAAGTAACATGCCAACAACTGTATTCAGCCTGTTATACACTATCTATGTTCCAAAGCATATGAAATAACATTTTACATTAAAAAAATTTAAACCAAAATTCTTCATTTTCTTCACTAAATTATTATTAGATTACTAGTTTCTAGGGATGCTACTTCTCCTTACAAGCCTCTATTTTTACACATTTTTCATTCTTTTCATTTTCACGTTCATTTTTCATCCCAGTTTGAAAAGAGTAACACCATCTTACATTCCTCAGACTCTGGCTCTGAGCTGAGCCCAGAGGGGAACACAAGATGAAACACATATATCAAAAGTCAACAGAACATGTCATAATTGTGAACTCAAACAAACAGCTTTGTGTATTTTTGATCTTTTAAGGGACCAGGGAAGGTACTGGGATTCATCCCAGCTTAACAAGGTTTTGAAATTAATTTGAGATGCATTTCCTAAACACATCACACAGACATCAAGAGTTGAACAGTGCTCTGTTAATTGAGAAGACATAACTCAGAAGCAACAGCCCTTGTACAATACAATACTGCACTGTGGAAAAGACAAACTGCAAGTGAGGAAGACCACCGATGTATAGCTGGAGTGTGCTGAGAGCCCTCTGATGACACTCTGCAGTGCTAAGCAGATTAGCAGTAAATCACCTTGTAAGCAGCAGTTTTCACTCCTGCCAAGTAAAATCCTTGCATGCAGATGGGAAGGGGCAGGAGTGCAGACAGCATGAAAGAAAGGAAGCTGGAGCCAAGCACTGCAGATGCTTATTGTGGAAACTCTCGGGTCCACCACGGGACAGTAGTCAACATTTTTGTTCCGGTGAAGAGACAAGAGTTTTGAAAATATCTTCCAGAAAGGAGGAACAGGTTTTGCAACCACTGGTTTAGGATCACACCAGCATGCCTGGAAAGAACATCCTTTAATCAGAGAAAAAAGAGTTCTTGTTTCTGTGGTCTTTCCACTTTTGATCTCTCTGCTCAAACTGACAGTGAGGTTGTTAAATTGGTGCTGGTCAAAATAACAACTTCTCGGCGGGCACAGACCACTCATTTAAGACCCACTGAGGTCTTGCAGCTTCATCCAAACCACCGGACAGACATCAAAAGATGTGAGTTGTTAACATCATCTTCTGGATCCCCTATTTCTTCTCTCCTCAGCAGCCTCAGGCCCTGAACCCCCACAGCAGATTTCCCTATCTTTCCTTCCTCACCCTCCTTCTGCAACCTGGAATGCCTTCTGGAGCACAGACACATACCAGCCTCCTCCACCCAGCCATCACCCCTATCATCCTTCTGTTCCCAGCTCTGCTGCTGCCTCAAACTTGCTACTCCCAAACCCACTTCAGTACACCCTTTCCTGCCCACTATTTCTAGGTTATATTGTTCAAGACACTGCCAAACCACATATACCTCTCAACAGGTATAAAGGGGTAACCTCAAAAAACTGACTTTCTTCTGTTCTTTCTTCTTGTATTTTGTCTCAAAAAGGCGAGTGTAATTAAACACACATTAGTTTTTCCGCTAGTTAACACCTTCATTTTTAAAGCCCTGTTTTCAATGATGTTATAAACAGCTCCCCGTTGTTACCAAATCCAAATAGTCCCCTGCAGGAGTCTTCTTTGACAGAGCTAACTGTGCCTATAAGTATACCTACTTTGTCATCTTTAGTGCTGTCTGCCTTTATAATATAGGTCTGAAAGTACAGTGAATGGTGTCCAAATGGCAGGTAGTATCTCCTGAGGAAAGCATGCCTTTACTCTGACTCGTTTTGCCCAGACCAAGCATTCCTGAAATATTAAAGAAACTACATTTAAGTCTGCAGTCACTTTCATCTCGCTCTGCACCAGTATGTAACCAAAGAGCCCACTTCCTATGAATCTGCCAATGAATCTAAAGCCCCTGCTTCCAACAAAGCAGAGAAATAAGGCAGCTGTCTTCTCCATAGCTTCCCAGGCAAAGCCTCTGATGTCCTCTCGTGCCAAAGACCTCCCTGAGCCACCCCTTACAAGTAAGGAAATGCAAAATTTCTTTTAGTGATCAGTCTTGATTTGCTGCTCCCATCTATGAAAGGTAACACCTGTATGTAAGCAATAACTTCAGCTGCCTGAAGCCCTTATTTTAATGCAACTGCTGGATGTATTCTGTCTCCAGTAAAAGGAGTAAGAAAAAAAGAAATTGGACAAGAACCAAGTCAGAAGGTCTTGTGTGTTAAATAAAAGATGAGGGAGTTACAAACTGAGAAATCAGAGGGGAGGGGAAAAAAAAAACTTACACACAGACTCCCTTCACAGCAGCTTAGAAAGCAGCAAAGGTATTACAGTGCTGAAAACTAGCAGGTGTTTTGCCACTTCAAAAGAAGAGAAACCGGAAGGAGGAGGGTTTCTCGGGGAACGGTTCAAAGAGAACAAAGGGTTGGGTATGGCACATTTCAGGAAGAGGCTCAGTTGTGCAAAACAATTATTCCTGATGCAGGTAAGCTGTGAAGGCACTCTGCAGCTGAACTCTCCCTGGAGGGGAGATTTACAGCAGAGCAGGCGTGTCATCTCCCGCTGATGCCAAGGCAGCAGCAGCAACTGGGAACAACCACACACCACACCAGGACACACAGGACCCCACCACTGCAGAGCCTGAGGGCACAGAGCTACCAGGGATTTAATGAAAAAACCATTCTCTTACTGACACATCAAAGTCAGTCTTGGGCATTTCTGGCCATCTTGGCACTCAGATGAGACAAAAAGGTAGACTGGCATTTCAGGCAGTCATTGTAACAGAAAATACACTGAGAAGCACCAGATAACACTGCCATGGGACACAGTTTCAAGCAGAATCAGACAGCAAATTGCTAGTGGTACCTAACAAAAATTCCCCTATCAGGGTAGTGCTGGCAGGCTCTTCTAGCTTAGGTCACACATTTATTCTGTTTTCATGGCTTCCCTGCTTTCCAGCTGAGCAACACCTCCAGTGCAACACCATCTTTCCTGGAGGAGCTGGAAGGCCTCCCACATAGCAGTCAGCAGGAAACACAAAAAAGCAGTTGCAAACCTGCAAAATTAAGGAACAAGCAGCAAATGCAGTGACAAGATAGCAGCAATACAAGGTCAAGGTAACAAAAGAAGTGGAGTGACTCCAATGTGCTCTTCTCTCTTCTTCCTGAAACTCCACTTGTATTGCAGTTACTCCTGCCAGTGTTGGTAGGGACACACAGGGTGCCTTCTGGATGGAGCAGGAATGATAGCCCTGCTCCTGACCACTGCTCTGTTCCCTCTGCCTGCAGCATACAGTGTTTCTGCTTTGGACAACACAAATCTAGGAAGGACAATGGATAACAAAATTACAGAAAGCAGCTACTTAAATGAACACTGAGCAAGAGTCATCACTGCAAGAGAAAGAGACAAGACTAGGGCACAGGCAATGGACAACCAGGGAAAAGCTGAGAACAAACAGGCAGAACAGCACAAGGAGTTGAATGATAAAGGTGGCACAAAATGGTATTAGTGAAGCCCAGGTGAAGCTTCTAGACAGACTTGTAGACATATGTCTCAGAGGAGAAGGGAGAGAGAGGTGACAGGACATGCTGCATTACTTACATGGGGCATAGAACATCATCAGAAGGGGTTTATCTTCCTTCTTCAGAAGCCTTCTTAATTCCTAGTGAATGGACCAAAGAAAATAAAAACCAGACCTATACCAAATGACACTTCTTATCATTTGTATTACAACATTAAAAATTAAAATATGTATTCACAGAACACAGGCCCATTTATCTGAGGGAAAAGGGATCGTCTTTCCTAACAGACAAGACTCAATTATTTTTCCCTTGCTCAATTTTAACTTGAAAGATGATGATAAAATTTATTACAGATTCAAGTATCTGCTGAATATCCTAGACCAGTATCTTCACTGTTAATATGTGGAAGTTCCATGGCTTAGTTCATTCTCATTGCAGAATCTCCGACTGGAAACTCTTTCTTCACTGACACATCCAAAAATCCATACTGTAATTCAAAAAGTCAGACTCAATAATAACAAAACAAGTTCAGTTTTCACACTATGAAACCTTGCCAAAGCTATGAGATGCCTTGAGAAAAAGATTTTTCAGTACCAGCATGATAGAGAACCTAGATGAAGTTTTCAAATTGAATGCAACCCTTGGAAGCCTTGTAATAGAGTACAGAGGGTGAACATTAAAAATTAATCTGCCTACAAAAACTGAATGTCAAAATAACCATTTCTAATATTAAAAATGAAAGCCAGAAAATTGAAAAAGCCCTTTACAAAATACCAGCTAGAGTCCAATCAATTAAAGTTTAAAAAATCTATAGACTAGAAAAGTAATACAAAAGACCAAGCTGATTATATTAGAAAGAATATAATGGGTAACTCTGTGGCAGCACTGGGTTTTTAAGGTAGTTTCATCATATTTGCTGCTCTCTCACTTAACACTGAGAGGACAGTTGCTGTATGAAGTTAAATTGCTCAGGACCTGGATCCTATTTTTCCTCCTGCTCCACATTTCCTGACCTCAGGCACATGAGGGAACCCAAGGTCTAACAACAACCTGCAGTTTTAAGAGCAGTGTTTCACCTCCAACTTGTACTCTGCAGTGACTGCATCTTGCAAGCTGCTACACTTCCCTGAGACTGACAGAGCTCTTCCACCACACCATCCACAAGCTCTGACACTTGCTGTGTGGCTGGCAAACTAATACCATGACCACGTGAAGGGGAGAGGAAGGCAGGAAACAGAGGACTTTGTAGTTATCACAACCATAAACTTTTGTCAAATCACGTAAAACGGTTTGAGTGCTTTAAACTTCCCTTCCAAAGAAAGGAAATAATGGTGTTTCACTATGAGTTAATACAAACATACACACTCACTTCATCCCATATGTTTATAAACAACAGAACATCTATCCAGCTAATGTACCTTTTCACTGTCAACATGCACAATATCTTTGGCTTCAGGATCTTCCTCCCATAGTGGAGCACCTTCTGGATCCTTGAGAAAGGCCACCATAGACTGTAACAAACAGGCAAAAAAGCTTTTAAAGAAAAAATAATGGAAACCGTGAGACATCCAATCTCAAATCCATGCTGTCACACAAACCCCACCCAAAAGCCTTTGCTTTTCTGCTCATATACTCATCTGCTCTAATGCAGATTAGCACAAATCTCCTGTTGCAGGACCAAGTGATACATGGGTGCAGACCTTCCTCATAACTGGTATCACAAGCTAGCAGTTCCTACCTCCACTACAAAAATGGGGAAAACAGCATGGAAGTGGATCAAAAAACAGAGAGTAGCTTCAAGAATCCTTCAGAGAGCTCTTTCAACAGTACCAGATCTTCCACAGCTACTCCCTGGGTGAGCAGGAAAGATTTCTCTTTATGCAGAGGTCAGGCTCCCATGCCCTTCACCATATCTGAGTAACCTTTGAATCCAACAGGACTAGCTGGAGGGCACACTGATACTTGCTGTGAGCAAAAGTAACGAACTCCACACTTACAGATCAAACTGCTTATTTGGTCAAAGGAAGAATAATCCACCAATAGTTCCCTCTATGACTCATCTACCTAGAAACTGCACTCAATGAACTTTCATGTAGGAGAATAAGAAGCAAACGTGACAGAAGTTGGAAGCACCAGACCCTACGATTCTGCAGCTCCCACAGTCAACAAGCAGAGTACACATGCACACTTACTTTGAAATTGCTTTACCCAAGTGACATGCAACCAACAATCCCAGACCACAGATAATCTCTTAATCATAAGGAAATACTCTCTGATGGCTCTGACTTCAGTTTGATGCTGAAGGGAACTCCAGGCCTCCTAAGCCCATGAGATGCTCTCCATGTATTCTGGCAGATCCACGCCACCCCCACTTTCCAGCTCTACATGGAAACACAGGATTGATCACTGTTGGCCTCAGATGTCTCTGCTCTAGGAAAAAATACCTGGTATTCCATGTTCATTCACCACTCAGACTGACCCCATTTCTTTGTCTATGGCATAACCACTCCCAGACAGGATCTCTGCCACAACAGTAAGGCAGAGAGGTCCTTGAGAAGCTTCCTTCAATGTAAGAGTGAGCAGATGATGCTGCCACAGTACTAAATGAGCTCACTTCATTAAAACCTTTTTCAGCCATTGGGATATTTTGCCAAAGCAGCCCATGACTGAAGAGCAGAGCTAAGTATATACTAACACACACCAATAATACCTATCTAAAAGCCTAGTTGTGTATTCCACCTTCCCAGGAGCAGGTGAATAGCTCTCCTGGTAACACATGCCACTGCTGGGATGGCCTCTGAGACACTTTTGCAGCCTCTTTGCCTTTGGTAGGGTTGTTCTGGTACAACATCCCAGCAGCTTATCAAGAGGGAGGGGGAGGTCAGCTCACTTTCCTGCATCTCAGTTGTTACTGCAAGGCTCATGAGGATTCAGAGCTTACAGCAGGAGCCATTTATTGCATTTATGTTTCTGTCTACTTGCACAGCTAATATTGAAGAGATTTGTCTTATCACAAGAGGGAGCATATATCAGTCACCAGACAGCAAGCAAAGCACTTAATGTACACAGTAAGAAGACCTAAGGGGCGAGGTAGTAGTGTTAGGGCCACAAACACTTCAAGAAGGAATTTGTTTTCAAATGGCATTAACAGAGAGAGGAGCTAGCTGGGGGGAAAAAAGAAATATATAAAATCAAGTAATTTACAATGGAGTCGCAGTGTAAAAAGCTCTCCTAGAGGAACTGGCATCCCAAATGACATCCTAGGAAGACTAATAATATGTGGGGAAAGGAAAGAAGACAACAATATAGCAGTGACTTTTAGGACAGCTGCATCAAGTTCTGCTCTGTCTGCACAGACCTCAACTATACACTGGAGGGGAGGAGAGAGGGTCAACATTTTAAACAGCTAATGAGTGTAATTGACTCTGCTAGTTTCAAGAATTCTTGCATGCCAAGTTCAGTCATGTAGAAACAGATGCGGTTAGAGGATGGGGGATTAAAGAGATTTAATTCATCCAGCCTCTCCCTCTCAGCCAAGACAGAAAAAAATTAGATATGTAATGTCTTCTGGCAGGAGCAGGCAGCATGTTGCCTTGCCCTCATTTCTCCACGTGGTGAGGAGAACTTCCCATGTTGCTTTAAATAGAGAAGAACAACACCCAAAGAAACCACAGCACTTTCTAATCACAGAAAAGCACTGCTCCCCAGGCTGCTTGGTTAGAGACCACAGAAAGGTCCAGGGTACAGCAACCCTTGTTGTAGAACCAGCTACATTCCTGTCCTGCAGTGATATGGTCAGGACCTGTTTTGACCCCACAGAGCCACGATGGGCTGTAACTTGATGCCCAAATCGCTGTGACAGCTTTCAGCCTTAAACATGGATTCAGCAGAATACAGAACATGCCTTCATCCAGCCTATGGCTGCTAAAAGCAAGCAAGCTCCAACAGAAGAGCTGGTGATAATACACATAGACCCAGGTTTTAACCTGAAAAAAAGAAGTACAGAAACACATCCCTGCACCTTTCACTCCTGTGAAGTGTCATGCAGTAAGGATGCTAATAAAAAGGCTGGCCTCAATTTCACACACACTCCTCACAACAGCAAACTTGAAACGGATTCAGAGTTTAGAGCAGCACCAATTTATTGGGTTAGTCTATTCCCTTTGCTAGTACCGAGCAGATTCATACTTTAATGAGTTTTCTCCATTTTAGGAGGAGAGTAAAACTCTCCCTGTACTTTGTATTTCAGGAAAGACTTCATCATGTAATAAACACATCCTGGATTTTGGCCTTATGGCACTACTGAGAATTAAGACATGGCTTGGCTAAGGCAATATATGAACAGACATCCCAGGTTAGATCAAAGACTGATCTAAGCTTAGGTTTCCAACAGCAGATGACTACAGATACCTGGGGAAAAGACATACTAGTACCATTCTTACATATGTTCTGGTATATGTTCTCCATTTCTGGCCAAAAGTAATTAAGTATATGGACTCTGTACCAGCTGTTGTATATGGACCTCTGTGCTTGCTAACTATTAACAGATCTCTCTCTTATGAATACCTAAAACTGTTTTAAGACTCCTAAATTCTTGGCTTTCAAAACATGTAGCTGTTCTAAGACTTTCTGCCACTGTTTGCACCCAAGTTTGGAGAAAAAAAGAGGTAATCACTCCTTTTTTTAAAGCTACTCAGTTACACAAATATCTATCAGAATCTTCTTTTTTTCCAAGCACAAGAATCTTCACAGAAATATTGAAGCCATCTGTGCCTCTGATCAGCCTCACTGCCCTTCTGCAGTACTTCTACCTCTTTCACTTGATGTGGCAACCAGAATCTCATCAAGGTACAAGATGAAGGAACCCAACAGAGTCAAGACAGTCAAATAACATTTCCTTTTCCATTCTCTGCTCCTTTCCTAATCATTTGACAGAAAGTACTGTTAAGCACAGGCCCAGTATTTTCAAGCCAATCACTGTCCAGCTGGTAATTCAAAAGCCATTACAATAACCCACATTATTCCAGCATAGTTGGAGTTCCCTCCCTCTCATATTCATTGCCCCACAAGTTCCAACTTTCACACTGACAAGCCACTTAGTACTCTGAGAACCTAAGCCCTCCTGCAAAGAATTGCTAACATTTTTTTAAGCTACTCCTGATAATTTTGTGTTACTGAACTTTGTTCTATTCCATTCCACCGCCCCTTTACTAAATACCCAAAACAGCTCAGATACTAACACAGGTCTCAGAAGCAGGAGGTTCTGACTGCTAAGTAACTTCCTCCCACTGTGAACACTGAGCTATCCTTTATTTCCCATTTTTCTAACAGCAAACCCACAAGGGCATCTCTGCTAATTACATAAGGATTTAGTTACTTTAAGAAATGAAAAGCCTTTCTTAAAAACCCAAGCACACTATCAGCTGGATCAGCCACATCTATGAAATTGCTGATTACTTCAGAAGAATCCTTTTACAGTTCTTCAGAGCTGTGTCCATCATTCTCAAAAATGTCATACATATATTAATATGTCGACTGGATGCCTGGAAAGAAGATCTGAGTTTTATTGCCACATATTTGCTGAATGATGTGAAACAAATCCTTTAATCTCTCTGTTCTTCAGTGTGTCCACCTGTCTGTAAAATGAGTATGATACCCTACGTAACAGTGTTATTCTGCTTCTCACTGTTTGTATGTACTGGGAGACTCCTGACAGACACAGCTGAGAGAGAGAAACAAAGGTCACTGGCTCAACAGAAGAAAACAAGGAGAAGAAGTGGAATAGAGGGAGAAATTCAGAAAATATTCAGTCAGCTGCAAGCAGCAGAACAAATAAACACTCAGCTGAGTTACTTCACCACTGCCCAGCTCTGATCCACTGCCCAACCTGTAAATCACTACCAGGTGGTTTCACAGGGGCAATTAAATTAAGAAAAACTACAGCCCCTAGAGGGAGGGAGCATCAAAATCCCCCTTCCACTCTCAGTGGAATCCCACATCTCTGTCCATGGGATGCTGCTTCCTCCTCCTCAGCAGGCTGGGCAAAAGAGAAAGGGGAAATACTCATCACAAAACAGCAACTGAAGAAATAAACAATCAGATTCCTGTTGTGCTATGATTGCCTCTCAGCCCATCACTCCCTGGAGTGCTGCAGGTGCTTTCCACTTGATCTGATCTGTAAGGAAGAGTCACAGCACTAAGTCCTGGTTGCAGCACTTTATGGAGGGCAGGAAAGACACATCCTTGTTCAAACCAACCAAATTTAGGCAACAAGCCAGTCTCCCCCACCCCACCACTCACCAAGGAAAGAAAAATCACCAGCTGTATTTCCTCACTAAGTACAGCCACAGCTTCAGGTAGCTGCTGACTAGGCTGGATATCTAACATTGCTCTTCCTAGTTCCAGGCAAGATTTCTACTGCAGGAGATAGGAAGATACAGAATCCTACTCTCCTCACCTCAGGCAAATCCTGCCTCACAGCCCCAAATGAAGGTTGAATTAACTCAAGCCAGGGCACACTTCCAAAACAGTCCCCCAACAGCTACCCTACAACTCTGGCTGTAAAACCAAGGTCCAGAGCAAGTGTACTTAGGAACAGTCACTTGTGCAGACTCGGGTTCACACAGCATCTCACCAAGGCTCTCCTCCATCCCAGGGTGACCCCCTGCACAAGCCAGGAAAGGGAATGTGCATGGGATTGTGTCAACCTGGGCTGATGTCATCAAGCCTCCACAAGACCAGTGATGGTACAGAGCCTGCATTTGCTGGAGGAGGAAGAGAAATGGGCACTGGGCATCAGAGCTGGACAGAAGAGATTTCTGGGAGCCAAGCAGCCTCCCAGATACCCAAGTAGCTGTAGCCTCACATAAGGACACTCTCAGTATTTCACCAGGGCTTTGCAAAGGAAAGCTGCACACTTTTGGCCTGCTCACTGTGCTTTTAGTTCACCATTTCCACAATCATCAAGATCTACACATTTGTTTCATGTTTCATGTCTTCTCTCTTCCCTTGCCCACAGAATGTTGCTTTCTGTTGTTTTATGTCAAGATTTGCTGGAGAAGAAAAGTCGTTTTATCCCTGATGTACTCAGAGCACACCCATAGGAACTGCAGTTCCACAATCTGATGAAAGATAAGGCCACTCAGCTCTCTTTAAAGTTTATAAACACAGAACCTAAGAACCTCAGAGAACTCCTTATCAAAATGCAGTATCAGCTAATACTTTTAGTTATACTACCACTAAGAGCACCTTGTAATCAAAGAAAATCCTTATTTGTTACCACTTTGGAGGTTAACTTAGCAATTCACCTTACAGTTCAACGTGGGCTCAATCTTTTAAATAATCCACAATTTTCCTGGCTTTGTGGTTGGCAGACATGTATGTGCATAAAAACCTTCAGGCCATTCTGACAGCTGTTTATGAAGATTAACCCTCTCCCTTTTCAGCATGAAAAGATACCAACACCTGTTTTTAATCAGCAAATGTCTCACCCATATCTAACAAAACCAAAAGAATAATAATGAAAGATTTAAATTTACCTTCAATGTGACCGCTCTGTTATATGGAGTATGAAATGCACCGTCCCTGTTGAACAAGGAGTGGGAATAGTGTTAACTTACAGCAATGTGACTAGAAATCATAAAGCTGCTCTTCCTCACTTCCCACTAGCCAGGATAACATCATCCTGCCAAAGCCACAGAACTAAGCACAATTTACAGCACAGCAATTTAAGGGTGGCAAAAAACAAGAGTAAGGAAAGAGTGCAAAACAGAGTGTAAAGCAAACAGGCTCCTAGTAAGCTATTGCCTCTCTGACACTTTAACAAGAATATTTACTAAGGCATAATTTTTGGAGATGGAGATGCAGCTGCTTGGTGTATCTAACAGTACTCCCACTACTATTACTTTCAGGAAGAAAATCTCTTGCTGTCTCACTACACTTGCCTTTCTACACTTACTTTACAAAGCACTATCTCAAGTCAGAAAAGCACAGAGAGGTGAAGCAACTTGTCCAAGGCACGTGCCAGCAGGCAAGTGACAGAGAAAGTAAGACAGTTCAAATCTCAGCCATCAGTCCTGTGCACTGGACAGTATTAGCCCATTGGACATCTCTCCCTGGCCCTGTTTGTGCTTTTAGTGGACTCTATTCCATAGCAGAATAAATTTATCTCAACTTCTGTCACAACACATGCTTGCAAACTGAAGAAATGCTAGTTTCCCATGTCAGAAGATTAAAAATAAGTCATCTTAATGCTGCAACAACATGGAGTTGAAAGGAGAATGAACAGTCCTAATAGAAGAATCAACAGTTAGGAACTACAAATCCCAGCCCAGCACTCACTTATAATGGAGTAAATCCACTCCCTTCTCCTTTGAATTAGGATCTACCTTCATCTTCTTGCATAATTTTCGGCTTTCAGTATCACTGCAAAAAACACATATTGGAAGAAAGGTTACCAAAAAAGAAAATCAAATGCATTCAGTTCTGAGAACTCATTGCTGTGTTTCCTTATCAGCAATTAATTCCAACTAACAGTAATTTGGAAGCTGTTTAGCTAAGTTTGTAGAACAAGCACTGTGAAAGCTGCATTAGTCAATTTAATTTCTCTGTTTGCTTGGTCAGGACACAGTGAACTGTGTTAAAATCACATTCCAAAGCCAGGTCTTAACCAATAGAAAAGCAGCTCATTCCAACACGTCCAAGCAGCTCAGCAGATCTTCTGTCCATGGGATTAACACAAAATTTAGGAAGTCAAGTTTTCAATAGTCCCATGACACTGTTAGGGTGGTGGTCAAAGAGCACCATTTGTGAAAAGATGCAAAGGGAAAGAGCAGGTCAGCTTTTACATCTGGCAGAAGATAAGACAAAACAAAAAAACCCCTCATGTTCATGGTATGTCCGAGCCCAAATCAAAAGTGTTAAGGCTTAAAAAGGTCCTGCAGAAAACTAATTGAAGTTTTTGAGCCCCAAGCCCAGCAACTCCATTCATTCTAGGTATGAAGGACGTGTCCTGGAGCCACACCTGGCAAGTAAAGGTAAAGGCCATCTGCCACAGGTCCTGAAGAAGGAAGCCTGTAACAGCAGACAGACCTGCTGCAGCTGGTCTTCAAAGTCAATGAGACTGAATCAATTCCAGCACCAGATTAGGCTGAGTTTAAGAAGAAAGAAAGTCATGGGAGAAAACTGCATATACATTTGTTTTGGTGGGCAGGTAAAGGGGCTTCGTGGCCTAACTGCTGATCTAAGCAATGTGAAGTGAAGCCGTAAGGAGACTTCAAACTGAAATGAGTAAGAAATTGGTTGAAGACCTGGAGAGAAGAGTGAAACAGTACAGTACAAAGAAAAGAGGATGATTCACACTGACAAGACTGTTCTTTACATTGACAAACAGCAAGATTAAACAAATTGGAAACTTGTTCACAGTAGAGGACAACTTGTACCTTTCACACAGATAAATCAATTTAGAAAATGAAAACACTGAAAACCCATCAAGTTTAAACTGATTAAAGACAACAAGATGCAAGGCTTGCAAGAGCCCCACCAAATTAAGTGCTGCTGCCAGCACTGGTGCTAATTCTCCTGATGTTCTCCAGCTGCCTTTCTACAAATGTGAGGAACAAGGAACACTAAGTTCAGAGTGTGGGTGCACCTCAGTGAAAACTCCTCAAATGTTTATGGTAGATGGAAATGAGGAGGGGTGTGCTATGGACACATACAGCACAATCAGAATATTATGCCAAAGATGGAAAAGAGCATTTTAAGGAACTAACAAAGCATGCAACTACCACACCAGGAAGGAGCATTTGTAATCTCAATTGTAGAGAAGCATGTTCATCTAAAGAGTCTTACTGAATTTGTGTGAGTTTTGCATTTTCAGATCATAGTCAAAGGCAGCCACTGTAACCTGTAAACACTCCCTTTGCTTCTCCAGGGGGTTGGAGATCTAAGCCTGAGAACTGAGTAAGGCGAACATGTCTCCTTGTAACAAACCTAAATTACAGAACAAATACCCTGGATTGGAGTTATGCCAAAAACCATGTTTGCCACATGGAGTTCATACTCAAAGTTTGCAGCAACATCAAACCCAAAGGTCAGAAACATCCTGTCTTCTCTCACCTGCAGTCCTCCCATGGTCTAAACATAATTGACTCAAAGGTCAGAGCATCTCTGGAGGAGACACCACTTTCAGAAGATCCTCTCTTGTTACCCCAGACAGATTCAGAGGCACAGAGCAGCTCTTGTGGCCCTGCTGCAGCTGAGTGCCAGACAGGTAACTAAAGTCAGCCCACCCCACAGTCAACATTCATAAATGCTCTTCTAGACACTCCCGAAGGTTTCCAGTATTTGTGGCTATCTCAGCTTTGCCAAGACAAAAGTCACGTGGTTGATGTGAACAAGTGTAATGTTGAAACCCAACTCAAGTAACAGTGTCTGTCAAAACCCAAGATGTGCAGACAATTGTTCTGTCATCAGCAAAGGATTAAAACGGGTATCAAAAAATTCTGTTACCAGTTCTACCACCTATTTGGTGCAACTTCAAACCATATGGGGAAGAATTTTCCCTTAAATATCATTTAGAGATGTTAGGAAAGTCCTGCAAGGTTTATAGTGGAAAAAGGCTACAAAACATTATTACTGAGCTATACCTGTGAGTAAGCAGCTAGCAACTCCTACCACCCCGACTCCAAACAATTCATTTTCTGTTTGCATGAGTTTCTATCAAAAAAAAAAAAAAAAGGTAAGAATAACTGTTGTAATACTGGATCAAAGTCTGCCCTGCTTTCAGGATTTCTATACTTGCAGAGATTCACACAGCTGCCTGAAAGCACAGCTATTATCACAGGAAAGAAAGCAGCAGTTTGCTCCAGTATGTCCCCCACCACTTAGCAGGCACATTCTCTGCACCACTGCATTGAGAGTTTAGTCTCTTTATGCAAGCTATCTGCACTGATGCAAGGGATGGAAGAGGAGCAAATTCCCAGAACAGGAAATGGCTAAATATGTATCAGTAATTTTTTCATGCATCAGTGCAGATTTTTGCACATGTGAGACCCACCAGCTCACATGCTATACTAACAATTCCTTGGAAAAAGCAAGAAAGGACATGTACAGAAATTGCAGAGATGGACTCATTCTGCTTTCCATCCTGCCTTCCCTTACAGACAGACGAAAATAACATGCAAAGAGCAACCTACTCTGCTATCACTTGGTAATGACCATTATTCTTAATAAGAGTAAATATCAACAGAGATGCAGCCTGCTCTGAGATTTGTCTCTTTTGAATCTCAGCCAACAGCCTCTCTCTGAAGATGAGCTCTTCAACTCTCACATGGGAGAGGGTAATTAGGACTCCAGTTCTTGCAATTTAATTATATCACTTGAAGAGGCAGAGTAAGAGTTTGTTATAATGACTAAAAGTGAAAAAGAAAGAAAGGAATAAAAAAGAAAAAAAATGACAACCCAAAAACCCCCAAAACCTAAAAAGCCAGAAACCACCCCCAAAATCAGCACTCTACCACCCAGGCCAAGCTACTCCAGACAAGGCACCAGGGTCAGGAAATACTGGTTTGAAGATAAGATCAGTAATGTGTCCCCAGCAGCCATCCTGTGCCATTTCTGTCCAGAGCAATTTGAAACCTCCAGGTCCTTGCTGTGCTTCTGCTGAAGGGAGCCCTGCAGGCAGTCCTACAATCATCCAGCATTATCTCTTTGGAAAACCATCCAAAACATCAACCTATTTTCAATACCACAAAGGACATAACCAGCAGCTGTCTACGTGGTTATAAGGTCAAAGCTTAAGTGGAACAATAGCACAGCTTCCTTCCACTAGCACAGGCATATTCTCCACGCTCCCCTTCCCACAAAACCAAAGCAGGGCTCCAGAAAGTGCCCTTGCTGGAGAAGTGAAAATGTATGGCAGTTTGGTCAAAAGAACAATGAAATGAAAGATCTAAGCTGACCTAACTAAACAAGAAGTCTAAATAACAACAAAGATAGCATGCATTGCAGGAACACTTTACTCCTTTCCTTTCACATGCCCACCTCCTTGACTGGGACACACTTCTGTCATTTGGGGTTACGATGGAGCTCACAGGAAGCCCGACTGGAGTGCTCCCTGTAAACCTCTGGGGTCCCTTGTCAGTGTTAGCATGCCTGCATAATCCCTTGGCACAGGCAGCCAGCTGTTACCAGGGCAGGAGGAGGGAGAGGGATTTGTGAAGGAGATCTGGCCTCCTTTGGCTCCCCAGCAGGGCAGCCAGCACCTGAAGGGGATGTGTCACAGGCGTTCCTCAGGAGTGGCACAAGATGTTCTGCCTATACAGAGCTGCCCACAGGCCTGGAAGGTCATGGTCATAAGGATGGAGAAGCAATGAAAGATACTGATGGCAGTCCCCAGTGGCAGGAGCAACACAGAAAAAGGCTTTTGCAGCAATGTGTCAAGGTAATTTGGAGAAAGAAAGAACAGAGGGTAAAACTAGGCAGCAGGAACACAAAATAAGACCCAGGAGTTTGGCTTCAGTTAAGTCCACATTGGTTTCTAAAAATAAAACAAATCCAAGCTGGATGGGTCCTAAGTAAGAAATGGTGCATGGAGGTGGCAGTGCAAAAACCCTTCCTTGGGGCAAATTCAAATATTGTCCTGACAGGTCCCAAAGGAACATGGCAAGATAACCTCAGCACCATTCTCTTTCAAGAGCACGTAACATCTTTTGCATCTTCCTAATTATTTCCCTTATCATGTAATGCTGCCCACTGGCTTCTCACAAAGAAGGGAGAACTGCCCCACAATCACGCCAGCCCCTGGGCAGGAAGGATCTGGAATGATTGTCAAATCCCCTCTTTGGAAATTACAAAAATGCCATTCAAAAAACATCCAGGTCTCCAGCTGCCAATATGACAGCAACACGTGCACGTGCTGTGTGGACACGTCACTTGGATGCCACTGTGCTGGCACCTCCAACACTCTGCAGCACAGACTGCACCCAGCTTTCCTTCTCACCTGCACCTACGGTGTTCCCAGGCACAAGAGAAGTAATAATAAAAATGCTGACAGAACCAATTTAAGCAATGAGGTCAGTAAATCTGACTGCACAAAAACTACCTCATTCCTCAATCAGCCTATCATGTAACCACATGTGAACCACAGACCTCACAACCTCTAAACAGATTTTCTCTTTTATCTGTACATCTCTCCATCTGAAACAGCGCTCAATAATACATGTAAATAATGCTTCAGCAGTCCCTTATATCACAGTTGTGCCTGTAGACTCTATTGCAATGGAGCCTCTGTTGTATCAGTGCCTGAACGGACAAACACTCTCATTGTCCCAGTAGCTGGAAGAGACAAAACTGACCAGGTAAGGAAGAGGAACAGGCTCCAAGAGCAAGGCAATATGGCAGAGCAGACACAGGATTGCTTACACAGCAAGCCTCCCAACATTGGAAAAGCTTTGAAAGGTACAAGTCAAAGCTGTCATCTTGTTACCAGCACAATCTCTTATTCTTGTCTCTATTGTTTAAGTGTTTTCATTCTTTTATGTTATAGTGAAAACCATTGAATAGAGAACAACTCAAGTTATAACTTCAGGGAAGTTCAACTGCAATTTCAGCCCAGCCATCAGAAGTGAATTATCAAACAGGGTTTCCCAGCCAATGCACAGTCTCTACAATACCCTCTGGCTACCTTCCACAGAATACCCTCTCTAGACAACAGACTGATGAGCATCCTGAAAAAGCATGAAGTTGACATCCTGCCAAACAACTAATTGAGCTTGTGACCCAAAAAAAGCAGCAAAAGGGGTGTCAGCAGCAAAAATGTCCTCAAGCCACCTAAAAATAAAAAACACATTTGCGCTTGCAAACCTAATGTGAAAGAGGAAGTAATTAACCATCAGTTGCAGCTAGATGTGCTCCTACATGGTTCCAAAATCAAAAATGTAATTCATTAGCCATTGTTGGGGGCAATGTGGGATTTTGACTACGCTCCTTGTAGTCATCAATCCCATCCTCCAACAAAGACTACGTGATCCATTTACAATACAGCAGTTTGTGTACTTTGCAGACCAAACAAAAAAATATTGACTCTTGCAAAACTGTCCTCCTTTCAGACCATGGGCATATAGCCTACCTCCCCATCATCCTCACTCCTCCCTCCCTCCCATCCTGGGACAGCAGCTGCCACAACTACTGCTGCTGACAGAATGTAATATTTGTAAGACTCCTCATATTCTTTAGTGAACCCAGACCTTTCTGTATCGCTCTCTTGAGACAGATCTGAAATCAGAAATAGAAAAAAAAAAAATAAAAAAATCACTTCTCAAACCATCAGCCTGGCTTGCAAAAGCACTTCTCCAAAGAGCTGGATGGTAATGGCTTTCATCTACTTGAACAGAAAACCCATACTCAGCTATTGGTGCAGACAGACACTTTGATACTCCACTCCTGAGTGAGTTTTAAGAACCTGCAGGCACCAAAATAGGAACAGGACCCAGGAGAAAGAGAGGCAGAAGTAATCAGCACAGGAAGCTTAAATACAAGATTTATCTTGGAAAACAAAGCAACATTTTGCTCCGGTTCTAGGTTCCTGATGGAAATCATCTTATGAAAGAAGTAACAATAGCAACAGGTTTCCATAGCACAGAACAAATGAGCTGCTCAAACAGTGCGGGAGATGAAAAGGGGGAAACTTTTAAGGGATGGGGGAGCAGGAAAACCAAAACTAGAAAATGTATTGCTGGAAGGAATTAAAGATAAAGATTAACAGATGAACAGGACAGAGTCTCATCTGAATTTAGGGCTGATTTTACCCTCTAGAATACAGCAAAAATTCCTCCTGTGACCTGCAAAGTGATTGCAGCCTTCTGCTCCAAACACTAGCCTGGAACGTGCCAGGAATGCAAACAGAATAATCCATGTGCTGTGGAGACCCAGCACCACTTGTCACCCAATACAAACGACTCCCTGTGCCCATTAGTCAATTAGAAAGGCCACGAATCTATAGAAATGAGATTAAAAAGAAGTATTTTCTGAAAATTAAAACCCATGTGATGAATTCTCACTGCAAGGAAGAGCAAGCCAAAGAGCAGAAAAGAAACCAAGACAAAACGGTAACAGGTATCGTCATAATGTCAAGCAAAAACAATTAAGAGAAAAAATTATAAGCTCCAGCTCTGCAGAAAATCAAGAAGTTATTAATGAATGGTACTTTCCATGGAAATACACATTAGCAAGAGGCACTTGGCAGCCCACACACCTGCACTGAAACAAGGTGAACACATTCACAGGAGCTACCAAAGGCTTTGCAGAAACTTCTAAACCCATTGAACACTCAACCTCCTTGCAAAGCAGCAGCTTTCCTCATCAGGCCTCTGCTAACTCTCTGGCACAGGGGAGCACTGTCCTAACCTTGGACACAAGGTAAGTACCACTCTGTCTTTGGGGTCACACTCATCTAAGAGCCCCACAAAAGCAGATTTTGAACGTGTCACCCCCAGATACACAGACACTGCAGCACATTGTACTGTTCCCTTGGCGTCTGTTTAATGACTTTTAGCTGCACTATGGGCCTGGAGAAGAAGGATGCTGGAGGATGCTTTAAATGAAGTACTGGATGTAGAAAAATGAATGTAACTTCCTTTACATTAAATCTGAGCTTGCTTAATGTTCATTTTGGTCTGAAAAGCAGCAACATTGAAGATTCAGTTAATGAGCAATTCTAGGCAAAACACATGGAATACTCAGAGTTAGGATGAAACTCAGACGTGAGCCCAGGCTCATACACCCAACCACTACTGTGGATTTTAGTTAAATGATGTGCGTTTCTCAATTAAAGCAACACACCAAACTTAATGGGTTTATGTTAGGAACTGAGAGCCTACTTAGTAAAGGACTTTTTTTCAGACTGGCATAACATTTCCTGCATGGTCACTCTTACAGGAAAATAAAAAGGGCTTTAATGTGAATGAGCATTAACCACACAGACAGGTTATGACAGAGACAAGAGCGACGCATCGAAAATCCATGCTGTAAATGCAGTTTGCCCATATAAATTGCATCCCCACAAGGACCACATTGTCAGTATAACTCACTTGCAAAGTGTTCCTGAAGGACACCTGCATTCCTCCCTTGGAACCTCCTCCAGGCTGGCACCTAAAGCTGTGTGCCATCCACTCGCTCCTTGCCTTCAGAGATAAAAGACAGAAACCCCAGACACTGCAGATCTACTTGTATGGAAGGTGCTGCATCAGGGCAAGAGCAACACTCCTCTTTTGGTTTTTTACCTCTCAATTAGATCTGGTCATTTTTATTTGCCATTTCAAAGCTTTTCATCGGCTTTACAATTCAGTTACAAGTAAGGTAGATGAGAAGACTTATTCTCTTAAATAAATCCTACTTCTGAGTGGCTTTATAGGAGTGAAGGTAAAAACTAGAGATCAAAATGATACTTAACACCATCTGTACCAGCAGCCTTAATTCTGAAATGTCTCCCTGCTACGTCAAGGCATTAAACAAATTCATTCATGATTGTGTGTATGAGTAAAGCCTTTCTGTATCTGTATGCATTAGGAAATTAGAAATCTGGGAGGATTTCATCTAAAAGGCAGATAAACACAGATATTGAGGGAAACCCCCAAAAAGACAACTCATGAGATTTGGCTCTCTTGTGATTCAGCACATTTAGCTGTGTGGCCTTGAAAGGACTTCTTTACCAGACAAATTAGTCTTACCTTTATGTTAACTGACATGGGACTGCTAAAATAACAAGTAATTACTGGGGATGGGGACTACAAGAATGATGCACATGACACACAAAAGGGACTAAAAGAATGACACACTAAAGCAGAAAAAGTGGGATTAAAACCAAACGAAAATTAGTCAGACATTTTAACCAGATGGCATTTCCTCTTCCGAGCAGTCTGATGTGCTAAAGCCAAGCACAAGTGCTATGACAGCAGATGGAAATCACACAGCTTTGTTTATGTTTGGGACCTACAGTAAAGAGAACCATGCAAGTTTGAGCAGAGCATAATTACCCAGAGCCAAAGACACAGGTGCTTTTTTGAAAATACCAATCCACATTTGGGCAGGAGTTATAGTTAATAAAAAACTTGAGACAATTCATTAACAGGAAAACCCAGGAGTGTTCACTAAATCATATTCAGGATGGAAAGAGCTAGTTTCAATGTCTTCAAAGCTGTACCTAACCACAATGTGCTTTATAACCTGCCAAACACATTTTCTTCTCTTCAATAAAGCCATTTTACTTTCTTTCCACTTCACCCAAAGTAGTTACATTCTTCCAAGTAACATCAGTCCTTGGCCACACTGTGGTCTATCACAAAAACCACTCAAGGAGGCTAGAGAGTAACTTTATAAGGATTATTCTTCAAAACCAGACCTCAGGACATCACAAACTGGGACTTGAGCTTTGTCGGCTTTAAAGACAAGCAACAGAACCTTTGGCTTTCACTCAAGAGGCAATTCCATCTTTTTGTGTTCCCATGCACATCACTTTGTACCTTTCACTTGCCACCATAAGGATTTCCCAGGAGTTTTTATTTTTCACAAAACTCCTCTTGTGAGTAGACCACATCAATGCTTTACCCCCAGCTGTCCCACTCCTCAAAAGATAGAGGTTTTGGGGGGTGTGGGGGGATGCAGAGGCTCTGCAACACAAACTCCAACCTGCTGTTAAGAGTTAGCAGCAGTCAGTCTCGCCCAAAAGGACACAGTAATTTCTTTTTTGCAGGTATCTTAAGCTTTCAACTGCCTATGATGCCCTTAATTTTTCCAACTTTCTATTAGCACACAACTTAAAAAAATAACTCAATAAATAGCCCAACCCTCTGCTTTGTTGCATGCCCATTCCAATAGCATCTGAATGCCCTAAAGAGCATTCATTCATGTTGCTGCAGAATTTTTCCTTTCAAAGTTCTCCAAACCCTTTCTAAACACCGACTAATGAATCGGACAATATTTACCCAGTTGCGTGGAAAACAGAAAGACCTTTTGTAACAGCACAAAGTAACAAAGACTCATTTGAAGAGCCAGGAGCAGGAGCTGGAACTCTCAGCTTCTATTAATGTGGCATCTCCCCAGACATGGGTCCCAAAACTCCTGCTCCCGAGATGACTGATCCATCTCTGGAACACTGAAGATTTAGCAACCTGCAACATTGTGCTCTATCCCTGATATCATGCAATTTACCAGGCATGATTAATTCAAATATTCTTTTGTCTCTCACACCACCATTCATTCAACATCAAACGCCTCAGCAAGGGCTTCCTAATTAAACATGGAAAGGCTAAAGTAAAACATATTTTTTTCATATTATCAGTGGGTCTTTTACTCACTACTGAAATAGTTTCATGTCTGTGCACGGACCCACATGTGCTATCTCAGCACACAGCAGCGAGCAGTGACCACTTCAATGCTGCAAGCAATTCTTGCGCTGCTCCTTCATGTACAGAAGGAGGTGTTGAAAGGACTGAAAACTCCTGAACAAGGACCTTATCTACAGTGCCACATGCAGAGGTGTCCCAGGGCATGTTGTGCTCATATGGCCCCGCTCCAGCATGGCATTAGCACAAGTGAGCCCAACTGAGCAGGAAAGGCAGGCATTCCCAGCCCCACATCTCCCAAGCCCAGGCACTCTGGGGAGTCTCTGCTACCCTGCCCCAATGTGACAAAATAAGCGGCAACTTGGTCAACTCCACACTGTCTCAGCAAGAAAGCAAGTAATTCCCTACATTATGCTGAAAAACTGACTTCATTTCCCTGGTTTCCGAGACCACTTCCCATGGAACTGAATGCTTGGGTC
The DNA here is from genome assembly GCA_013400415.1 of Scytalopus superciliaris. Classification (NCBI taxonomy): domain Eukaryota; kingdom Metazoa; phylum Chordata; class Aves; order Passeriformes; family Rhinocryptidae; genus Scytalopus; species Scytalopus superciliaris. The sequence goes on along the minus strand of VXBX01003755.1, from coordinate 1,288,728 downwards.
TCACCCCACAGACCCAACAGAAGCCAAGGCACAGAGTTTCCACGCAAACCAGCAACTCAGGCAGCCCCCTTCCAGCCACAAACCTGCACACTCCCCTCCACTGTACGAAATAAAGAACACACTGCAGAGACTTAGTGATCCATAATGATCTCCCTCAGTGGAGCAGCGTGTTCTTGCTTTCTTCTGAAAATGACAGCAAGGAGAATGACAAGAAACAAAAAAAGCATCACCAATACAGAAAGAAAGGGAAGGACTGCTGTCATCGCCACAGGGAAGCAGAGACACAAACCACAACTCCACATGTATGCCAGCCTTGCCAATGCTTGGATCTGAAGGCAAAGAAGCCCAGTACAGCGGGGATGTGAAGAGCAAAGCCAAAATTTCCTGCTAAATATTGCTGCCAAACAAGACATTTCTTGTCAGTATTTGTAAAACAAATTGAGCCTGTGCTGTAAATATCCCTGCATCTGTGTGCTGTTTGTTTCAGCAAGAAGGCTTGCAAATGAGCTTCCCAGCACACTTGCAGCAGAATAGCTTGAGCCACTGTGGTAGCACTCAGCTGTTCAGGCCCTACAACTGGCCCACTGTGAACTGTGACAGACAGCACTACTGCAGCCTCTCTGGTATTACCCCTGCAATGAGGTGGGCAGCATTGTGCACCCACCTGTATACAATAAAAATAGAAAATAAAAAAGCAATAAGCAAAGAAAAAAACCTTCCAAGAAAAAAAAAATTGTTTAAAAATTACTTCAACACTATGAGATTCATTTCAGAATGCTTCAAAAGCTCAACAGGCAAATCAGCCACAAAACTTGCTTCAGGCTCAAACTACTTGCTTGGGGGTTTGTTTTGCATCTACCAAGACCTCCATTACCACAAGCCAGTCTTCCAGCTCACCCTGCCCTATTCAGGCAAGTTCACAAATTCTGTTACGACATCCCCTTTCAGAAACAATAGAAGGACATCGCTGAAAAATGCCCAACTAATTTTTCCAGGTTCTTTCCAAACAAGTGATCTGAAAGAAAGCGCTGCTTCACCCTCAAAGAGAGAGTTACACTCATGGCCATGTTACAGCACCCTGACCACTGCCTGCTACTCATCAAGTGGCAATCTGAGTGTAATATTCCTGGCATCAAAGCAAATTTTGGGAACCTACTAATCTGTTCTCCAGTCTCCCAACCTCTGACAGCATGACCCTCATCAGGCTGCTTCACCATCTGGGATTAAGTCACCTTTCATTACAAAGAGGAAGCTTAACTTAAGTATTTCCCCATGTAGTCAGAGGAAAGGCACTGCAAGTAGCAAGCTTCCTATGAAATGTACTAAAGCACTACCTGGGGAGACTTGAAAATACATTTCTTGCAAGTAATTTTCATAACACAAGTATGGCCTAGATGTCAACATTTGGAAATGTAGAGCATATTAGGATTTGACAAACTGAAGTTTATTTTACAGCAAAACCAAACAATACATTTCCCTCCCCATCACCATCACTTACAAACTCAGAAGTGGAGACTGACCCGTTGAACTAAGTGCTAAAACTTCCCTGGATTTCAACCTGAAGCCCTAAACACTGAATCTTTCTCCAGCTCACAACTAAAATAAATCCTGGACATGGTTACTCTTAGTTGTATTACAGCAGCATTTTGAAGGGCCAGATGAACAGCCTTATCATTCCAGCACTTGTATACACATGCCATGTACACACACTGTAAACACTAAGTCCCCCAACACAGAGCAGCCTAAAACAAAAGACACAAAAGGGTAGCGACCCCTCCAGAGTCAGAAGTGGGGCTGATTACAAACTGAAGGCAAGAGGCAGACTCACTAGTCTGCATGCTAGCCCTCATTACTGGCAACCAAAAATTACTTATCACTGCTTTTGTCAGAAAGCTTTCACAGATTTCAGAGGTAGGCCAGATTTCCACACAACCTTCATCTCATCAGGGTCAGTACAATTTATCTGCTGGCTTTTCAGCAGGTGGGAAGCTGTACAGGCTTCACTGACCTCCAAGGAACAGCCCTGCTTTCTGCCAGCAGATGACTTGGAACACTGTCCCCATCAGCTGGGCAGAGATGAAAGCATGTGTGCACTTGGATGAGCCCTGCAGAATGCAAACAGAAGGCAGAAGCAGAGAACTCTGCGGGAGAGATACCTGCCTGGTGGCAGGGAGAGAGCAAGGCAGGTTAACCAAGCACAAAAACATGTTAACTTTGATTTACCAATGACTTACTCTGGGTCACTGCTTGATGGATGAGGGTTAGTCTCAAAAGTACAATTCTAAGGGAGCCACATGATGTGCAGAGCTGACTTTACATTTGTGCACAGCGTACAATCTGTTCATACCATGGCAATCCACCCAAACACACAGGTAGGCAGCAAGCTGTTCCTCTGCAGTGCAGGAAAGGGAACTTGCCACCTGCAGGTAAAGCTCTCAAAGCTGCAGAGGCAGAGAGGTACACTATGCTACACAAGCTAAAATCACAACCAATGTGTTACTGAGCTGAACCACAGTGGAGGCTCTCACATCTGCAAACCAGAAAGTACACACCTGTTTGTTCCTCCCCGCACACGCAACCACTTACAAAAACAAGTTTCCCTTCCTTCACATTAAAAATTGACAGAACTTACACAAGCACAGAGTAAAGCCTTTAAAAGAAAGGAGATTTTATTGAGAAACACAAATGAGTGGATGCTTCAAAACCAAGCGAACAGCCTTACTGCTCATGCAACGTTTGCTGTTGGAGCAGAACTACACTGTCCTCCAGCTGAGGCACAGCATGTAGGATTTCTCCTTCCCTGGCTTGTGGGAAAGCCAGGGCAGTCACAGATTCCATGCTGCACGTCCCCTATGAAAGGCAATGCTAGCTGGGGTCTCCAGCTTCAGGCTGAAAAACATCCTGTCAGAGAAGCTGACAACAGCCATAAGAAAAAAATTATTCCCCACCACCAGTCCAAAGGAAAAGAAACTGGCTCTCTACAGAAGAAACTGCACAGAATGATGTGGGTTCAGTTAAAGCCAAAGGTTTCATAGACATCAAAAAAGCTAAGTTAGCAATAAAACCCAAAAGAGAGAGGGGAAAAAAAGGAAGAAAAGGAGTGCCACATACCCACAGTCTATCCAGCCTATAGTACCTCGTCCTTTCACCTCCTGGGCCACGCTGGACAATAACCTGAGCGAGCTTTCCGCAGCAGCAGCTGGAAGACAAGATGAAAGAATAAAAATAAATCAACAATAGCATTACTACTCCACACAGAACAACACAATGGAGTGTTTCTTTGTTCTGAAGCACTGGAAGACCATTCTGTCTAATGTGAAGAAACCAGTGTGACAGGGATCAGTAAAATCTGTAAATTAGAAGGAAAGCTGACTGCAGCTGGAGCTGGGCAGCTCCTTCCCTCTACCCTCCTTAAACAACACACAGAAATTCACACCTCCAGGCACACTCCCTGAGCCACATTTATGGAGCTGTACTGTGTCCTCTCCTGCAAGCCAGCATCCATTCCAACGCTGCCTTTTCCCTGTGGCTGGGCATGAACCAGTTTGCGTCCCTGCCTGCTAATTAGAGCAATTTCATTTAGGACTTTCATCAGTTGTAAGGGCAAGGCATTTAGCAACTCTGCCTCCCTAATTCCAATCCTGTCATACACGGAAAATAACACATTTTATTCTCACAATAACCCTTGAAGACACACAAACCAAAAGTCCTACGGAGCACCAAAAAAGGTCCTTCCAGGAACTGGTATAGATACCCAACAGAGATTTTTATAATGCCATGCCACATGTGTAGATTTTGCAAAACACTTCCATTCCAAAAGAGTCTTATAAATAGTATTAAAAATAAACAGAAGAGAGAAAAATATAGTATCCAGTCCCCAAAAAATGTAACAGGAACTGTTTCCTTCCTTGATAAACAGAAAATAGAAACCCAGAGCTCTTCCAGATCTCCACAACTACTTCAACAAATTGAATGTAAGAATGGCTATATTGGGTCAGATCATGTGATTCTATAGACCAGTATCTTGCCTTCAGCATTTGGGGAAGCGATGGCCTGTAAATGTCAGAGTAGAAAAGCACAGCTAGAGGGATATTTGAGGGATACCCCTCAAATAATCTCTAAACCTCCACAGTTTTCACCTCAACAGCCTCCTGAGCCAGAAACAGCTTCTTTGTATTTGACAGCCTTTGTTTGGGCCTGGTGCCATCAGAGACACCAACCCACACACATTAGCTCTCCAGAAACTCTCCTACCCCCACAGCCGATAACATGGCACTGCTACCTCTCTCCAGCACAGGGACACAGACACGTGGGGGAATTCTCTGCACGTGGAACAGTTTGACAAACACACTTTTAAAAATAAACATCCAGGGACCCACTCGTCCCCAAAGACCACTAGCTGAGCAGCCCTGGCAGGATATGCGGCTTGGAGGGTGAACTAAACATTTCCTACAAACCAGGACACCTTCTGAAACCAATGAATTCTCTGCACGAGACAGAAAGTGTCACCTGGTTCTGCTCAGCTGGGAAGCAAAGCCTTTCTTCCAGCAGTATGATCAGATGCTGGCCAACATCTCATCACAGCTGGGGGAGGTATATCTGGGATTAGAATTGCACCTCCAAATTCCTATCTCTTTTTTCCCCCTCCCCTCTTTCTGGGCGACAGAATTCTAATTGTGCAAGGATCACTGTTCTGGGAAGAAACATTAATCCCACAGTCAGATCTGCACGCAATGCTTCAGATTGCTAAAACCAACCAATTAAATAACAAAAACAGAAAAAAAAGAAATCTCCATAACATGGCTTTTGAACAATGCCCATAGGGCAACATTTATTAGATGAGTGTCACAGCTGAAGTGTTCTGGTTGTGCAGCTAAAAATGAAAGCAACCACCACTTAAAATATTAAGCGTAAAAAGAAAATTTTCCCTTTAAGAAGCTGAATAATACAGATGTCTTTTTATCTAAACTGTGCCTTTCAAAATCAAAAAGCATTAGAAACTTTCATGGTTTTCACTTCGAACCTGTTACTACAAAACCATTTGGCCAAGTTCAAGCGCTAAAAGTTCCCCACTATAGCAAAACACAAGTCTTTTAACAAAAAAATAAGTTACATAAGTAATTTTAACTGTTTCAGAATAAGCATATCTTTATGAAACAAAGTTAATTATTCCAGCTCCTGCATATCTTTGTCTGCAAATTCTCTGATACTGGGGGGGTAGGGGGAAGATGATACTGGTCACCATGTACTGCTCCCAGTCGATACACTATAAACCCAGAGCAAGTCTATCATCATTGTGTTTACTTGAGGTAAGACCTTTCCAACGGGTCAGAAAAGGAGGACCCAGTGCCCAAACAAAAATTATCTTGTACTGCTTGCCTACAGGAAGGAAAAGGAAGCAGCAACAAAAACAATACAGCACTAAGGAAAATCATCTTAGTGACACATCTTACTTCTCGTTCTCCAGTGACTTCCACACTCACAACAGCATTCTGCACACAAAAACAAACAAGGCAACAGTACAGTAGGAGCAGAACAGAGCAAAAGGAGGAGCAAGCAGGTAAATAAACAGCCAGAAAGAAGAGCCTGAATGAAAAAGAAGACAACAAAAAGATTCAAGGGGACAGGTGGCATAATGTGAGATGAGTCATTTCTTCTTCTTACACAACAGTTCATTTTTTATTTTTATATTTTGTTAATTAAAGTTGAAAGACAACCATAGGACACTCAAAGCTGTCAGAAGCAAAGATGGATTGATTTCAGTACTGTAACTATTCATTAAGCCTTTCAGTGTCACCAGGAAATCAAAACTTGCAAACTACTGTGATAAACACACCAGAAAGCTCTTATTACAGGGAGCCATTTCTGGAGACAAAGTCAGAATAAAGTACATTTTTGCCAACGTGACAGAGCAATTAGAAGGCCAAATTAATATGACTGATCTTGAAACATCAGGAGCCTCTGAGTAAGAACAAAGAATACCAGTTCTGAAGAAGCCCTTGCAGTCACATAAAAGCCCCTTGGTGGTCTCACAACAAGCTGTGACATCCAAAAGGAAAAAAAAAATAAAGAAAAGGTTAAAAAAAAAGAGAACTTACCAGATTTGGAATAGAGCACTAGTATGTTATTCCGTGTCCTGAGAAGCTTCTTAAAATCTTTGTGATCACTTATTTTCTCTATGAGTGGAGACACCTTCAAGGAGTACACAAATGCTGGCAAGAATGCCTACAGAAACACAAAGTCAGAAACATCAGCCACTTCCATGCAGACAAACAAAATACAAACTGCTTTTCCAAATTGTCTCACTGTTTTTCTATAATTTTGAGACACACTGCCTTAAATAAACTTTCATGTTGATTTGATCAGAAAATGCCAAAAAGAAGGAGCCATGCACATAATTTGTTGAAACTGGACCAATACCATGCCTAATGCAGACTCTTAAGTGCAGAGATAAACACAACATCAAGAAATGTGGTTTTAGTTAAGATGTCATCCCCTTTAAAAGTTTGTTCCCTAGTCAGATAATGAGATAAAAATTCTTATGTAAATTTAATATGCTGCAACAAGGGAAGCAGCAAATTGCCACTTTGAGGGCACTCTTGTCCCCAGGTCTTAGAATACACTGCAAAAGACAGCAGAGAGCCATAAAGTTAAAATAACCCACAGTGACACACAGCCAATGAAGGAAATGAGAACAGAAGATGCAAGTAATCCAGCATCCCTATCACAGCACTAAGCACAACCCTCTCCCAGCCACCCTCCCACAGTGGAATGGGGTTTGTTTCCCAGTGTCCATACTCCATCACACACGTGCAGCAGCGTCTCTGCCACAAGATCAAGTTTGGCTTCCACTGGCCACATGGAAGGCGGGGCATTTAAGCTCTCTGCATCTCAGTTCTGTATCTATGCAAAGAAATTATTTTTCGCTGCATTTTTTGATCTATTTAAATCATGACCCTTCCAGAGCAGAGTTTGCCTGTCATGAAGTAAACTATCAAATTATGACCACAACCTCAGCTGGGGCTTCTGCTGCTCATCCGTACTGCAATAATCTTCAATAATCATAATAATAATAATCTTATCCATCAGGCTATGCTGCCTCCCTTCCACACTGTATACCGAAGTCATGCTAATGGAATGATTATGGGAAGCTTAGCTGGAGAAATTATCTAGTTTCCATTCACCTTATAGTAAAACCTTAACACTTAATTGCTTGGCTAAAAGCTTTAGCTCATTTGCCTAACACACACAAGAGGTTCAACATTTTCTTAATTACAGAGCTGATTTTTGATCTTGCCTCACTCCAGCTGGGCTGGAAAATGTGTCCAGGGTGGATGTGAAGAAGTGAGAGGCTTTTCTCTTTGCAGCCCATGTATTACAATATGCAGCATTCAAAGGAGGGACTAAGGCAATCAAAGCCAAGACACTGCAGACCCAGGCACACACTTCACCACAAATTCAGCTATCTGCAAACACCACAACCAACTGAGGCACAGAAACAAAACCTGCACCTAAGAAATAGACTTTATAAGGGCCAGAAGTTTTTACACGTGGAAAAGAGAGCATGTTGGAGGGAGTCCTGAGACACAAATGATAATGGAAAGATGCTGAGGTGAAATTGAGGTTATCCTCAAAACAACCAGGAGGTGTTTGGGAATTGAAAGTTACCAGAGAACACGCCTATAGCACAGAATCTAAGAGTGAGCAAGTTAACACACTCCACAGGCAGGATTCCCACCAATGAGCCCTGCTGACCAAATGGTCTAACTGTGAGAAGGAAAAGAGCACATTTGCAAGTCAGACACTCCCTTCAGCATAAACATCCTTGATGCTTTACTTCAACCAAAAGACTCATATTCTTCTAAATCCAGACGTCCAGAGCTCAGCCTTCCTACTTCAGGCACAGGAGGAATTAATCTAACTCTGACTTACGGGCAGATCTATTTAATCCTAAATAATTTATATAATAATAAATTTCATATTTTTTAAAAAAACTTTTCCCTTCACCTCAATTTTTTGTAACTATTCAAGTGTCTTAAATTTTTATTTATGCCTCAACTTTACTGAAACTGAGGCTGAACAGAGGGGAAAAGTGAACCTACAGGTTGCCTGTAGATTAAAGAACTGGACTCAATTAAGGATACTCTAATCTATGAACTCTCTGTCAAAAAGAAATAATTGGACTAAGAAAAACCACAGAAGTCACTTTCAACCTGACACCAAATGGTATTATGAACTTTGGTAAAAGCATCTGTCTAGTTTTTACTGATAGCTCAGAAGAGGGGCATTGGAACTAGATGATCTTTAAGGTGCCTTCCAACCCAAAACATTCTATGGTTCTGAGCACAGGATTTTCCAGATGGAAAGGTTGTTCTGCCAATTTCAGTGACTTTTTTTCTTCTTCTCCCCAGTTCCCCTCCCCTTCCTTATAATGGCAGAGCTATAAACTCCTTGAAAAATTGGATTCTGGAAACAATGACAGCTTTAACTACTGCCCTGTCAGTGTTGCCGCTAACCGAGAACTCGCTGCGCTGGTGGAACAGCAGGCGCTTGGAGGGAGACACATGTCACATTGCATATATCCACTGCTGCTTTGCCCAATTCCTCTCCAGGTATCAAAGCAATACATGTTACTCATTTTCCTGCAGTTTTACTACAGCAGCTCTCCCTGTTCCCATGGTCTAGACCAAAACCCACTGGGAAAGGCATTGTGCATACAAGCCCACCAGTCAGCCCTGCTGAATAGATCATCATCTCCCTTTAATTAAGATCAATGTTGCATCCTTTCCTGGTGATAAAACTCAAAAGGTCCAGGCCAAAGGCAGAGCTGGACAGAAATGCCCTGCCTGCACATTTAAGGCAGCCACAGCCTTATCACAGGTTATTGGCTGAGCCGCAAAGTTCACCACCTCCCCTTCGGCATTTGCGCTGCACAGTGTTTGCAAACTGATAAGAGTTAGGTAGTTCTGCACTCTCCAGCTTTCTCCTGCTGAAATTAATCCTACTCAGGAATAAACAAGGGGTCAGTTTATTGTTAAACCTCCAGAAGAACCTCCACCTTGGCTACTGGCTCCACTGAAGGCAAGTGATGCCAAGCAGTCATTTCCATCAGATGACACTCCCAGCCATGGGGCTTCTTTGCCCTGCTCCAGAGTCACAGCTGTGATAACTGCACCAGCAGTCACAGCCTCACAAGGGCTACAGCCGTGTGAAATTAAAGAGGATGAGAAAAAAGAATCCTCTGGAAGCAGCTGCATTCCACTTTTCCCCGGAAAAACAGGCTCTTATTTCTGCACAGCCCACAGGTAAAGCAGCAGCAAAGATGAAGTTAATTGGCATGTACTGCGCTATATGAATTTAATTGTAAGATATGACTCAGGTAGATCTACTCCAGACATTTTGCAGGAGAGCTCATCAGGCAGGCACTGCCCCATCAGGCACACTGCTCCTTGTTTAAAACCAGGGCACAAGAGGAGATGAGCACATATTAAAAAAAGAAAAGGTCAAGAAAGGTGACAGTCCCTCCTGGGCAGGAAGCCTCTTTTCATATGCGTCAGGAAGTGCTACATTCACACATATGGAAGTCTATAAATAAGAAACAAGCTAAACTCTCTTGTCACTTGAGCCTCCTAAAGCTTTAAAATCTATTCACAACCGCTGCTGAAAAGTTAAGAAATGCTTCGGGTATTTTTCCCAAGAAGCTGCCTGCCTCAGTACCTGCTAAAGCAGAAGGCATATTAGGACCAACACGAAAAGCATCTCTGCCACCCTTGCCAGTTATGCCAATGAGAAACTGCAATAAAACTGAAGGAAGCTTTATTTTATTTCATGCTGTGTTTGCACAACAGGTCCACATCCACGGCTGGCTTGGCGAGCTGGAACCAAGACGACTGTCACCTGGTGACCTCGGATGCAGGACACTTTGGTAAAGACCTTCAGAGAAAGGCAGACTACACGTGGCAGACTATGAAATGCAAATCTCGTAGCAATTCTAGCCTGCAGATTTCCCCCAGCTCAAGATTGCAATCTGAATTTATTTTCACAGCATTTTTTATGGTGTTGGTCGCACACCAGCCACGTGACTGCAGTGTCTAAGGCTTGTGAAAGAGTCTCACGTAAAACATAAGTGAACCCAAACCCTCAAGACAGTCAATTCAAAACTGCTGAGACACTGTTATTCAAGTACAAGGTACAAAAAAACCCAACCCTGTTCTAGCTCTGCCTCTGCTCTTCAAAGTATGTATTTAAATATATGATCTCGCAAGCTAGGTGGGAGAAGTCTGATCAGTCAAAAAGGTTTAATTTTCTTTTTTTCCCCTACTCTCTGGCAATTCCTTGCAGAGCTGCTGAACATATGCAAGAGCTAAAGAGCAGTAAACACTCCACAACCCCACTCCTTTAGAACTGGTACCCAAGAAACATCTGAGCTTTCAGAAACCCAGAGGCAAAGAGTTACAGGCAAATAACTATTTGCTAATTATACTTTCAGGACTGACACTATTGAAAAATGTGGTCATCCCTCAGGCCGTGTTTTCTCAAAATCATCAAGGATCTGAGAAAGCAGAGTTTATTTCTAAAGTTCTACTCTTCTCTGAATCTCATTTCAGAATGAAAAAAGGGAATATCTTTCAAACAGCCACAAGAATGTATTTTCATATTTTACATTTATTATTCAAATTAAATGTGATAAATGCTTAACTGCTGTTCCCACAGAACCCAGTTCAATTTATGAGTTGCTCCCCACAAAAGCTTCACGACAGTATGGTCTTTTGCTAAGGATAAGCAGTATGTCTGGAGAATTACTTATTTATTTATTTTACATCAAGGGCAATGAAAACACACGAATTTTAAAAACAAGAAAATAGTAATCAAAACTAAATAAGGATGAACTATCAGAAGAGCTGCACTGTACACTGGACAGAAAAACTATTTCCTACCTCTCCTATTTCCAGCTCAAGAAAATGAAATAGATATTCCCCTGGACACAAATTATGCATGAAAAATATAAATGGCTATGCGGCTGACACAGTGCTTAGGTGCCTGAATCCATATGTCAACATACAATTTTTATGCGCACACTAACACATGTATAATTAGGCAGACAATTTGCACACTATTCATCACGAATAGCTGGGGCTGACTTGAAGCACAAGGCTGTTTCCAGCACAACTGCTGCCTGGCAGGGACGCAGTCTTACACTCGACCACAATTTCAAAAGCCCAGTTTTCGGCAAGACATTGACTTTGATTTCTGTCTCAGCTTAGCCGCCCACTGGTGTCATTCTCATTTTGGGACAACAGCATTCAACCCACTGTAAATATGATCAACGAGCAACCCTGTGCATATGAAACAGATTGTGTCTGACAAGGCATTTTATAGGAATATAGTTGAAAAGGAAACCTGCCTCAAAATTCCAAGCAGTAATGGAGATGACTGAATTTAATTTCATTCTTAACTTGTTTAGGAGGGGAGTAGTTGACATTCTAAGCAAGGTCTGCCACATTAAAATGGGGAGGTGGTGGGGAGGGAACAGGCAAGAAATGCCAACAGGAAGGCAGAGCATCACCTTCCCTTTCCTACTCAATTCCCCAAACGATCCCTGTGGTGGAATGCACACAACTTCAGAGGGCAGATTTGCAGGAGCATCTCTGTGGTGATGGAGGTTTGCAAACCTGCCGATCAGCCGGTGGCACAGCCAGGTCCCGGGGTGCAGTGTCCACATGCTGAAAACATCAGGTCTAAGTCATCTCCAGGCAAGAGCAAGGGAGGGACTGACCCATTGCTTCCTTCCCCCCAGCTCTTTCCTCACTTAAAAACACAAGACGTTCAAATCCAAAGCCCCCTTGTTTACAACAATCACAGATTTGACTGCAGATGTTTTATCTTCCTTGTTCATCGTACAAACCACTCTTGACCTTGTGCAATAATTGCTTGCTTTTCACTCAGGAGCCCTCCCTCTGCTGCTATTTACATTCAGGGTTGTACTGCTTTGATCACTGAGCCATTTGTAACAAATGCCTTCCAAGATGGATAGTGATAAGTAGGACAGTCCCCTTTTTTCATTCATGATTAATATCTAAAATAGCTACAGAAACACTTCAATCAAATCAGATGCGGGGAGTCCGGTTATCTCAGTTGCCCAAAGGGACCTCAAAGAAGCCTGGTAAAATTTTATTATTTCCATGAGAGGGGGAATAGAGAGGGTACCTCTTGAGTCTCAGACTCAGGGGTCACAACTGAAGAGGCCCCTGCAGTAGCCTCTGGAATCGTGAAACCATCTTCTCCCAACCAGCTCTGCAAGGGTTCCCAACCTGCAGCCTGCTGAGGACCCCCAGCACAAAGGTCACACAGGGGTCCCTGTGACTGATCCAAAAAGCTGCCCACAGTTTCAAAGGGGGGGCAGCAGCTTCCATGCCTACAGCAGCATGGGGTGGCCAGGTGAGGAGAGCTCCAGCAGGCACACTGGGAGAGCAACAACTCCTGCCCTGGAAGACTGACAGCATTTGAAAACCACGGGTTTGCCCAACAGATTCACATCTGCAGACATGCCCACAGGACATTTCTTGAGTTTCGTTCATTTCCCACAAGCTCTGTGGAAGAACACAAGCTCATTCTGTGTATAACCCAGATCAATTGACTCTCACTTCAAGCCATTCCAGGAACAAAAAACCTGAAGCACTACTGACATTTTGTTGTGGGGGGTCATAACTGCAAGAAGAGAGTGCCGTATTTTCTTCTGTTTTCAAAGAAAGGCAAATTAAAATCCTGACACAGAGCGTCTTGGTACTCTAACTTAGGCTGAAGAATGCTACAAATAAGGCATTTCACTTAATGTGGTGCTTGCTATGTTCACTTTCCAAATATAGAAGATAGCAAAAAATACCATGGAGACGTCAAGATTTGACTAGACTCTAGTGTTCATATTGTTCTTAAACAGTGGGTTTTAAGCTACAGGCATAATAGTCTATATGAAAGGATGTTTTTAAGGGCTCTGTGTAGCAAATTAATTGTACGGTTTATCACTGGGTTTCAAATGCTCTGTGGAGGAAAACCTGTGCAACTATTTACTAATTAACAACTGACTGTAATAGGGTCAATTACTAATGCTGACAAAGAACCTTCTCCTTATTATGAATGTGAACCTCTCTCTCTTCAAGTCAGGTGCTGGCGTTATATATATATATATATAAAACAAGCTGTTGATGAAATAATCTTTCAGATACCACTTCTGAATGAGCACATTTGACTACAGAAGTTAAGGGCATGAGCAAAGCATATGCTACATAATCCCCCACTAAAAATTAGGTTTTCGAGAAGTTTAAAGAAGTACCACCTACTCAAGAAGCATGTAGGAGGTGCTATAAAAAGAAGACAAAAACACTATTAATGGGACTTATAAGGAAGAGAGGGCAAAAAACTGACACCTGAAAATCCCTAGCGCTTTATATGGCACTTGTTATCTTCAAAGCACTGCACAAATGTTACCTAATTAATCCTCACATTTTTCTGCCAGGTGATAGGAGACGAGCTTAATTTTAATAGTTGAAGTTAGATTCACACGGAAAGGAAGTGATCTGCAAGAGGCAAAAGGGAGGCAGCAGCAGAACAAACTGGCACGCGGCTGATCCTGGAGCAGCTCACAGCCACGCAGCCATGGAAAACCGAGGAGAGGGAGAGAAAGGGTCTATTTGCAGTCACCCAGCAAACAGGCTACATGACTCTAAACCCACAGACAACAGACAGGACATCATCAAAGCAGTCACAAAAGAGATTACCTTTGTTATCTGTGTTCTGCAAGCATACAATTCACAGCACCCTCCACCAATGCTACCAGCTAGCACAGCGCCAAAACTTGCTTTGCTGTCACAATTTTTTGCCATTCACAAGCTTGTAAAGGTGGTAGGACCAAGGTAAACAATAACTTATTTCCCAAAGAGACCCTTGTCTGCATCAAGAAATTTAAGGCAATGCTAGTTTGTGCAATGCAATTTGCAATCAGAATCACTGGGTTTTTCCATTCACAGATCTCCAACTACAACTCTGAAGAACAGTCCCACTACCTCTGTTTTACTGCAACAGAGGACTTTGAGGAACAGCATCACAAAAAAGCAAAAGCATGGTCAACAACAGAACAAGCACTTCTTCCATCACCAACTGCTCACAAACTCACCCCTGGGCAGAAACACCACATCTGATGACCACATCACCCTTGCAGCAACATCCCAGGGCCTCTGAAGTAAACAGGCACTTGGGCACCAAAGTCAATGGATTGAAAACATCACTCCATAAGGTACAGTTGAGTAACAAAGCCAAGGTCTGATTTGGGCAGGGCATCTGAGGAGACAGAGCGTAGCCCACATCACAGTTTTACAAATCTGTATTTTGAAGAGGGAACAAAAACTGGGGCAGGAGACAGCAATTAAGGGATTTGTCTCTGCAATACCCTCCCTCTGACGGCCCCAAAACACTTTCCCAAGAGGCTCTGGTGGTACAAACAATGACTGGATGGGAAGAGGCACTCCTGAATTCAAGCCCAAATGGCACCATGGGAAACAGCACCCAAGCACTGCAGTGGTGAAGCAATGCTTGCACCCTGCCTGCAAAGCCACTGCTGCCACACTGCAGAGCCACCTGCAACACAGAGCGAACCATGCCTGAGCCCTTCCTGCAGGCCTGGGTTCAAAAGTCAGTGTCAGTGCTCACCAGTGCATTCCTGTACCTTACTGGCAAGGAGTAAGGAAGTACTTGAGGAGCTGGAAGCCTCAAACGTTCCGTCAATGCCTTTCTTTGGAGGCCCAGGGTTTGAATGGCACCAGGTCAAGAAGCCTGCTTCCCAACGGCCGTAAGCCAGTCAGACTCTTTACTCAGTTTCTCTGTCATTAAGCCAACACTCAAAGACAAACTGATCTTTGCCACACTGGCATGAGATAATATTCATCAGTGTTTACAGAGCAAACGGACCTCAGGTGCGTAATCCGGTTGGAAGCAGCGGCTGCTTTCTGTTTGGGAAAGGACAGCATCTGATATATCAGAGGAAATGCAAACCCACCTCAGCATAAGAACTCCTTCCCAATGCCTTGAACAGTAAATTCTGCCCCTTGGGCATAAAACATAGTCAACCACTTGATACACCGAACAAGGAAGTATCTCTAAAGTTAACCGACAACTTCCTCATGACTCTCCAACTCATTCAAGAAATAAAACCTTACAGCAGGCAGAGATCACTGCAGTACCTTCCCCATGTGTGTGTCACATATCCACAGCTATGCTGAAGACAACAAATTAGCATCTTCCACTAAAAGATACTGAAATGTTTTCTTCATCCAGCTTCGTAGGTTTCCTTTTACATATGAAGGAACTCCTAGAGAGATAAGGGTTTCAATTCTCAGAAGCTACCTCCAATTTCGGGTCAAAGAATGAGCCCTATTTTTCAAGAGTGCTATGCACGCACAACTCTAGCTGCTGTCCCAGGTACACTGCAAATACTGAGCACTTCCAGAAAAAAAACCAAGCAAACAAAAACCAAAACACATTTGGGTACATGTAAAATGACCAGCTGGAAGAAAAGAATGTTCCCACTGACCTACCAAGCAGCTGGCATTACCTTCACTTTAACTTTACACACTGAGAATGTCCTGATTTAACAGCCTCACTGACTTTTCAAACATTGACTCACGAAAAATTTAAAAGCAGGTTTTGCCATGTCACAGCTGTAGGCTAGTTTTTCAATCCTGGAGTACAGCGAGTTACATATTTCAGGAAGAAAAATCGCACCTTCAAGTGCAAGATAATGCAAATTGGAAGAAATAATTTAAACTACTTGTACACAGCAAAGGGGAAAGAATTAGCTGAATCAACAGCTCAATGAAGACATCTGCTCAGCATGCAGCATCACAGAGCAAATAAAATGCTGTGGCAAATTAAGAAAGGTAAGAGAGAATAATGTGGATAAATTAAAATGGCTTCGTATAATTCCACTGACAACAGCAGGCCCGCTCTGCTCATCTCGAAGATACCAGCTCTGCAACACAAAAGGCCCAAAGAGGGCAACTGGAATAGTTAGGAACACCAGATGCAAATGAAGAAAGCTGGAAAAAAGAAGTATTTTAATCTACAAAAGGAAATCACTGAAAAATATTTACATTAACATAAAACAAATGTTACAGTAAGATAAGGTCTGTCAGTCACAGTGGCTGTACTAGGAAATACCAGATATAACTCCATGTGTTTAGTTATTTTGAATGAGGGTAATATTCAGTCTACTTGTAACTCTGCTTGGTCCACTCAATATACTCAATCCAAGGAATGCACTGCCACAAGTATCAGTGAGAAAAGTACTGTGTACATTAAAGATGAGCCACAGGGGAAAGAAAGCTGCACTAAGACCTCTCCAACATTTTAGGGAGAGTTCAGCCTCACTTCAGTTTCACTTGAAATCAATGAAGTGCATATAGCAGAGGTCTGTGCTTCTAGATCAAACTCAAAACAAGACAAAAATTGTTCAGGATGCACAGCATTTCTTTTCCCTCCTCCCGAATTAGGCCACAGCTATGCCCTAGACAGGGGCAAAAGGCTCCAGCAGACAGGCCGATGCCTTCTGTCCCACAATGGCAATTCTAATATTAGCACAGAATAAGCATAGGGCAATTAGCAATTCCACACTTGATTTGTATGAATTAGATGAGCACTCTTCTGTCACGCGTTTCCAAATACATTTCGGATCACTCGTGCGTAAAAAAATTAACGTAATTTTTCATTAATTATTAACTCCATTTGTCCGGGCAGAAGGATGAGCTGTACATCGCGACAGTAAAGTGAATAAAGCAGTGCTTTAAAGCACAGCGTCGCCAATCTTTCGGGCTATTTATGCTAAATTAAAAAAAAAA
>VXBX01003755.1:1245769-1271464 GCA_013400415.1 Scytalopus superciliaris | reverse complement strand
CTCCGCTCCGCTCCGGACCCGCCGCCGCTGCGGCTGCCGCTGCCACGTCTGGCGGCGCACGCGCGCTCCGCCGCCCCCGCCCGCCCCGCCGCGGCATCACGGGCGCTGTAGTCCCTCCGACCGAGCGACCGACCCGCCGCCCGTCCCGCACACAGCGCTGCTCATCCCGCCATCCATCCAGCCATCCATCCATCCAGCCATCCCCCGCCCCGCCCCGCTCCCAGCGGCTGTGTAGCTCACGGCGGGGAACACCCCAACCCGTTCCGGCCGCCGCCGGCAGCCGCGAAGCGCTGTCCGTCCAGTTCGTTCCAACAGAGAGTAAAAAGTTCCAGCGCTTCTCTCACGCCCCGCCGGCCTGCCCTCCGGGGTTAGTTCTTTGTGTGCCTCCCCTTCTCTCCCTCTCTCTTACTCCAGAGAGAGTTTTGGCAAATAGCCTGCTTCTTGATGCTTGCTTGCTTGATCTTACACCTTTAAGAGGTGAATAAGGTGAATAAGGGAACAACAAATAACGAAAGGGAGGTAGAGAGAGTGAACTAGCAGAGACTTTGAAATTAGGACCTGTTCTCCTTGTAGGTTGTTCCCACTCATTATCATTAAATCCGAAAGGTGAACCCTGTTCATCCTCACATGTCAGCAATGATGCCAAAGTGCAAGCAAATAAATGCAGGATCAATTTGTGCAGCCTCCATTATGATCACAGTATTGGAATGGTTGCTGCATCCTGATGAACAAATCGGTCTGTGCCCTTAGTTAGGCACATCCAGTGAGCCAGCTCTGCCTCGCAAGGACATCCCAGATGTCCCGCCAGCAATCTTAAGGTCAAAGTGGGTCAGCCACCTTATAATTGGCTTCCCACAAACAGAAGGGATCTTCACCTACCACCCAGTGGCTGTGTGAAATTCTTCATTGGCTCAGAAACATCAAAGGGAAATCAAAGGCATCTTTTCAAGTCTGATCCTTACAGCTGACTGTCACCCGAGCATTAGACTAAGAGGCTGGCTGCAAGGGAGCAATTTGTAGATCCACACAGCTGACTGATCACTCCAAGTGGTGATCATGAAAACTGAATGACGTTGACATTAACAAGTCCCCTGGTGGAGACATAATTTTGCAAAGCAGAAACACACATAGAGAAAGTTATTACTATTAACGTTTACACTTTCATGGCATCTTTTGCGGCAGAACCAGAGCACACTTCCTCAGTCACAGATGGATAACCTTTAGCAAATCATTTCACAGTGCTATGCCTCACTTCCCATTTGCAGAAAGCCTTGGTTAGCCTGCCTTAAAACAGGGCTAGCAATTTTCAGCTCACACTAAAACGCCAGTGAAAGCACACATGAGGCACAGCCCAGGAGCCATCAGAAGGAGTTTGGGATTAGGAAGGACACATGGCTGAAGGGAGACTTCAGGAAGGAAAAAGTAGGAATCTTTTCATTCTACGGTTAAAGGGCCCAAACCAAAACATCTTCTCACTTGCAGTATCTACTGACTGCACTGGGATGGATGGATAGATGGATGGATGGATGGATGGATGGATGGATGGATGGATGGATGGATGGATGGATGGGTGTGCTGCACTAGTTACCACCACTGCTGGTGTCAACTTCCCAGTCTCTAATAATCAGCCTACTAGTAAAAGGCTCTAGATCCCCAATTGAATCCCAGTTCAAACAAGCTAACAAAACCTCCAGGAATAGGTAACCTTTTCTAGATGCTGTTCACCTTCACATCTCCAGCTTAGAGCTGAAAGGCTTCTATATGCAACTACCCTGACTCGTCCAGACCTCTAATCTCAGTTGGATATCCAGATCCTCAAAGACTGTTTGAGTCCTCCTGTGACTCTTTTGTGTAAAAAAATGTTATATCTTCTGACGCTTCACATCACAGTTATCAGTATCAGGCAATGTAAAAGTAACCTCAATGTGGTGGAATATCTGTGCTGTGTCATAACCATACAGGATGTGCTGCCATTGTGATAGGAAAGGATAAAATCATGGAACATGGTTGTTTTGTCACAGCAGTACATTTTTATCATGATGGCAAGAAGAAACATTCTCAGGAAGAAACGAAAAAAAGAAGACAAGCTATTTCAAAATGAGCTTCTGAAAGGTTACATAAAAAATCCGGTTTGGGAAGCGGCAATTTTTATATACAGAAGAATATAGAAAAGGTATCCATGTGGCAACTACAGCTTCTTTTTTTCAGTTCGGCTCAATAATTTGTATTGACATGACAGGCATTGCCAAAACTTAAGAGACAAGATCATTGAGCATCTGTCACAGGTCAAAATAATATATCAAGTATCAGTTCTAGACAAGGCTTTACACAGTGGCAACTACTTAATCAATCCAGTCGTGCATTACTAATGGACTCATTACGGTTGTATCTCAGTGCACTGCTATCCAGCGTCCCAAGTTTACCCTGTATCTGCTTGATATTAATATCATATGCTGCTTGCTTCTCTGTAATTGTAATATTTGTATATGGCATGGCAAAATACTGTGAAAGTGTTTATTAATTCACCACTGAGAAGCAAGAAAGCATTACTGCCCTTGGATTATAGATCAGAAAACAGTAGCAGAGAGATTATATGATTTGCTCAAGGCTATAAAACCAGACAGTTTCAGATCATGTTCATTTCCAAAGTCTGCACTGGGTCTGCTAATCCTTACTTGTCTATCTATATTCAAACACCTCCCTTACCACGAATAAAATACAAAACTGGACTGACAGTAAGTATGTCTGTAAGGAATTACACCTTCCACATTTCCTATATGTTTCTGCTTTATTTGACAAGCTTGATTCTTTGTTCTCTTTTTAACCTGAACAAGTCTCTGGTGGCTTCTCACAAGAGGTAAAATGAGCCACCTTTACCACAAAAAATAACAGGAGAGCAGACAGAAAAAGATACAAAGCCAGATTTGCAAGCCATACTGAACTCAGGGGCAACACAGGCTATGCTGGGACCCCGAACTACATAGCATTTGCCCAGGATGAAAGCAGGATTTGCTCACTGCCTTAACTATACGAAGTTCTCCTTCCTTCCAGCAACATCTCTTCTGTCTTTAGTTCAGCTTCAGCCAACTGATTTTGATCTGCAGGCTTATCTCCTGTAAGTTTTGTGACATCTGTGTCATGGCACTGATTGCATCAGCTGAAATGAGACATACGAGCTGGTTGCCATCAACAGATTGATGGTATTGTAGCCCTCGGCTCCTCATGACCTTTCCTACAGCTCTTCAGCACATGATGAAAAGGAAAAGAGACAGGACCAGCCCCTGTAGGACTTTATGTGGGAGTGGTCTCAGAGAAGAGGCACAGCTGTACATTGCTTTTCTCCAGCTGACGCCTGTCAGAGGGGAGAGCCTGAAGGCAGCTTTCCACTCTTGCAGCCTCCTCAGCACCTGACAGCAGGGCTGCAGATGCAGCATATCCATACACATCAACTAACAAGTTCCACGGAATACCATTAGCACACCGTAATAACGGATACGAAGGTGCAGCTGTTACATAAAGGATTGTTTCTTAGGTCACACATTCCAGTTTCATACTTTTGCATGGACTCTTTTTAACACTATTTAAAAATACACCGTGATTCTCAAGGGACTGCTCCCTGTTATTCAAACTATGACATATTTCTGCTTTTTACCTGGTTCACTCACTGCAGTCAATGGGAATGGCATGGAGGCAAGCTGGGCTGGAGTTTAGTCTGAATGCTTTAATAGCAAGGCTCTGCAATGATGTTGTATGCGGCATATAACTCAGGGCCCCCGTTTCCTACATCATACCCCTTTACGTTTTGGAGATCTAGAAGGACGTTGGACTTTTTTGTACAGACCTTGCACAACACAAAGAAAAAATACACACATGCTGTGTGCTTTCATGGGAATTTTACTTTTGTACTTTATGGTTGTTTTTTCCTTCACTCTAGAATAAAAGTGCTTTTGGACCACAGGTAGACAGATGCTCTTTATAAATGAGAGAAAAAAACCCAGTCAGTACTGCAGGAGTCAGTTAAAAGTTGAGTACAGATATATTCCAGATATTTCCTCCTAGATATTTTCCATTACAGTTTTTATTGCCTTTTTTTTAAGTGAGAGTCTGCATGCCCCTTTACATTTAAGAGGCCCTACTGTTAAGAACACTGTCGTTTCTTTCACTGAGTCTCCAAAGCTGGATATAATGTGTTCCCGAGTAACATAAAAACCTTCTACAGTATGGGCACCTTGCTGGCAGGTAGTGGATAATTTATGTCTCACAGTTACCTGCTGAGAGAATAGTTTAAACAAGATTAAAACAACCACTGGAGCCTGGCTGTTGTGCACTGACTGCAGCAGTGCTGCATGTTCCCCAAGTACTGTGATCAACAGTTTACCAGTGATTTGCAGAAGCTTTGTAAAATATTCAGACTGTTTTACCTTTTTTGTATCACTAGGAAAATATCGAACAATGAGCTTGTGAAGAGGGCTGAGATCTGGATTTGAATTAAATGCAGAATCCAGCCACAGGTTTCCTGCATGAGGATTTACGTGTTGTATCATCTAGAGGGGGCTGACGTCTCCACTTGTAAATCAAAAATAGGTGCATTAGTGGAGTTTAGTTGGGACCCCTTGGATTGTGATGGCCTACATACTCTAGTAGCAGGGGCCTTTTTTGAACAATATAGGTCACTGTTCTGCTGGCAAAATGTTTGCCTTTAACGTGCAAGTTCACGTAACAAGACTGATCCTGCCATGATGATCAGGGTAGCCTCACACTGACAGCTGGCAACAGAGAAGGACATGGGGCTTCTCCTGCAAGTAGAGTTATTACGACAAAATATGAATCCAGGTGAAGGGCCAAATGTAAAGATAGGACTATAAAAATACAATCAAAATACTACTGGGTGTAAAACAGTGTTTGCACTACTGACCTCAGTATTCAGTGGAGCTATATCCATTCACAGTAGCTAAGCATCTGTCTTCATATTCTATCAAAAAATGTATTAACATGCAACCATCAGCATATATTTGCTGCAGTCTACATTCTACCAAAATATATTTCATACATTTATCCTATGAGAATTTAACCAATACATTGACTGGACATATATTCAGTACTTCTCCCTCTCCCTGTATGTAGATAGTTAACTTTACATCTACTTTTTTAATACACGTGTGTATACACACAGACATGTGCACACATACACATGACATGTATTAAACAGATGTTTGTGTGGCTTTATATGATTTTACAAAATATTAGTAAATATCGAGTCAATATGTTTTTTCTTCCATTTTCAGTTTTCGTGGAATTAGTTTCTGTGATTAAATGCTGCCTATTTGAGCTCAAGATCAGCAGACAAAATCAGGTGTATGACTATGCAGTCACTAGCTATAATATGTAATACAGTGAAGTTTAATGAGAGGGATTTTCCTGCTGGAAGGTCTTGTCTGCAAGGACCACTACTCACAGCCATATGAAAGAATCTGTGCTGTGATGAAGCTAGCATAAAAAACCCCTAACCTTATGAGCAAATCCCTTGGCTTTCTGCAGTTGTGCACTCAGAGTAGCAATTTAACAATCCTGTAAGGAATTTACTAGGTCCTTAGGATTTTCTCTCTATAAACCTCCTTCCTTCCCTGCATATTGCAGTAACCCATCTTTTAGTAGGAAAACATCACAGAGAATTCTGCATGGGAAAAGAGATTGTAGAAGAAGCAGGGAAGCAAGCGGGAATAAGACCTTGATCCTAAACTCTTTGAAGGTAATGGATTGACTTCAGCAGGCTTTGGCTCAATCCCCATCTGTCAGGGAGAAAAGTCAGTAAAGAAAGGAGGAAAAACAGCTGAGAAACAACAGGGAAACAAAGGAGGCAGAAAGGAAAGACACTGAAGACAAAAGGAAGATATCAGAAAGGGTAAAAGGTAGAGTGCCAAGGGAAGAGAGGCAGAGGAGAACAATAGTGGACACTGATAAAACATAAACAGAGAAGAGGGAAGGGAGAAAAAAAGTGAACCATCTGGAAAATGGATTGTGCAGGAAGCTGATTTGCTCCTGTTTTTTAAGCTGGTTGTCCACATAGCACAACCTCAACAAGTGACTGAGATTGTAACTACATTTGCCTATTGATGTGCTTTGTGTCATGCTCTGCATCCCAGCTCCTCTGGTAGCCAGGCCAGCATTCCCACAGAGAATGTTGTGGCTCCCAGGTGCTCTGCACCTCTGGGTTTCCTCTACAAGGAGCAGGCTGTTGTGCACCTGGGTCCTGTCTTGGGTATGGAGCTGAGCTCATGCAGAAGTCGATGGGAATGGAAGGAGCTCAGTATCAGAGCAGGACAGTCTTGCCTCTTGCTTTCACTGCACCAATGAATAAATCATTTAACACAGATCTTAGAAGCACAAGATTGTTTTGCAGGTCAAGAACAGGTGTTAGGAGACCAAAATTCTGTTTCAAAGAATGTTGACTGTTGCCTGTCACAGGACTCTGGCAGCGATCAGTAACTCTCTAAAGTATTATTTTTCATACTTTCTCCTCTTGAAATAAACACACACCTGATTTGACTTTGGTTTTGGCCTTCTGTGAGCCCATAGGCTGAAAAGTACCCGCAGAATAAGATGAGAACTAAAATGAATCTGTTGGAGACCATGATGAGCAAGGAAACACATCCAGGAACCAGTGTGAAGGGCAGATCTAAGAGAGACTCTGTGGAGACACAGGAAGGAATGGTGGGCAAAACTCAGGGGTGGATGAGGAGTCTGTAATTGATTGCATGATGACATTGGGGACAGAGTCTAGGACTGAATGATGGATTGAATGGGGAAAACTCAACTGAATTTTCAAAACTGGTGGACGAAGCTTAAGGTAACAAGACAGGAGCTAGCAGGACAGCAGAAGCTGTAGGCACACACTCCCCCAGAACCATTAGATTCCCAGATTTCTGCTCTCAGTCAGTATGTGCCTCAACACACTCTTATCTACAGATGGCAATTTGCTATTTCGATGAGTTAGTTCTGGTGTCTTAACTACCAGGATGGTGATGTAGAATTTTGCTGATGTCAAAGATAGAATATAACCTGCAAAGTGGAAATTTTTTTTGGTCTGGATTGCTTTTTAAAAAAAAAGAGAAAGGAAATCACATGCACACAAAACGCTGTTCAGAGGGAACAAAATCACTCAAAAGTCAGGAGATGCTAGATTAAGAACGCTTGAAAAATTGTAGTAGCCTCCCTTGAATGTGGTTTGTGGGATGGAGTTTTTAACGACACAATTATTTTTTCCTCACAGATTGCCTAAGCTGTTTGTTGCAATAGTTGGGAGATGTATAATTAAAGGCAGGAGATAACTGAAAGGAAAAAGATGGTCTTATCGTTAATGCAATGTGACCTCTGTAACATCGGGCAAATTGCTTAAATGAAAATTCTCCCACATTATCTCTAAATGTTCATATCTCTGTTTCTGAGTATCCAACTTGGTATCTGAACAGATTTGTAGAAATGCTGAGCACTCATAAGAGAAACTGGATTGAAAAGAAGCAGTGCAGTGAGTACTTAACACTCTGTACAGCTGACTATTCTGAAATAGGAGATCTTTGACAGTTAGACTGTACATTAAAAATAGGAAACTCAACCTTAGATTCTCTGCCTAAGAAGTGGAAAGGCATCCTTTTTTGTTCTACTCTGTAATGGAAGGACAAACTTATCACAGGCATGAAACACTACAGCTCTTTAGTGATAAACAACATATAAAAGATTCTATGCTAAAGAATATAACTCATATCAAAGGGAAGTCTGAGTGGCATACAGTAGAGAGGCAAGAGACATATAGGGATCATGGAGGTTAAATCAAAATATGAAGAGCACCATCCATTCTGTACACTGAAAGAGGAAAGAGATTGTGGAAAACAAAAAAAATATGGCCAAATATTAACAGATGCCTGTTTATCTAAGAAAACAGTTTTGGAGGAAACGAGCAGTGACAAGACAAGAATGTGTTCAAAAACATTCTGTCAAGCCTATGCAAAAATGTGTTAAGGACCTATAAAACTGAGATAATGATACTTTTTCTTGCAAGCAAAGTGCTTGGAGAACTGCTGGTGAAATCTGCTACAAGACTTAATGCATTTTTCTTTTCATGGGAACTGTAAGATCTTACCAAGTGACTCCAGGATAACTCAAAGGCTGAATCCGAAGACAATTGCAGTCAGTGGGAAGTTAGTTAATTTCAGGGGGTTTGGAGCAGAATCCATGAGCCATCAAACCCAGTTCCATTTTATAAAGTGACTTGATGTCATGAGCTGTAGACCCTAGAGAGAAAACCACAGAGTTGAGGTTATTAGGGTGACATAAGCTAGGATCTGGGTTTGGTTTATTTTTTGAACAAGTTGTGTCTTGGCAGCAACCCAGGAAAAAAGCAATATACATAAGAACAATAAGAGAAAGGATAGCATGGTCATAAAACAATTACTGAAGTCTGTGAAATATAAGAGGGGGACAGCACTGAGTCACTAATAAGGCACTGTCCAGCTGAATGAGTAAAAAGCAATAGAGCAAGGCTTAGCTGAGGCTGCCAGGGTCACCTGAAGCTCATATCCCCACACATGGAGCAGAAGGAATATAGCCCAGATAGACAGTTTTTCCCTTCTGTCAGTTATCCAGCAGAAAAACAGCACCTGCTGAAGGCTTTTGTCAATGACAAGCAGTGAATGGTAGCAGTAAAAGTGCAAGCCAATGCAGTGAATGTGACCTGAGATATACAGGCTGACAATGAAAAATGCTGCAGATCCAAAGTACTCCATAGCTCTCTGAGTTTATGAAAGCAGTACATCTGGGCAGCTCACAGGGGAAACAGTGACAGGGCACATCCACCTCTGAGATGTTACTGTGGAGAGACAGAAAGTGCAAGGTCCTAAGCATCATTTAGAAATGGAGTCTTACCACTGTAGTAAAAAAAAAAAGAGAACCAGATTCCCCATTTTTGCCTAATTCCTGGGCCAATCATGTTGCCAAATTCCCTGGCCCTGCTCTAAGTCAGCTGGACACACTGTTCTCAGCATTGTCAAAATACTCCTCAAAAGGCCAAGGACCCAAAAGCTTCTGTCACTGGCACGAGATGTACTCCACTGTGAGTTCCCATTTGTAAGCTTTTATCTCACTTTGCACATGGTTTCCCTGAGCCCCAGTTTATTCCACAGCATGCTGTGGGAAAAGGCTACATACCCATTAGTGCCATAAGTAGCAGGGAGTTCCTGTCACTGCAGCTGCCCCGTGTAGGTGGGGGCTCGATGGACTGGGTGTGCAGAGCTTCCAGAAATAAAGGGACACCAGGTATTTTCTTAAAGCCTACTCTGAGGGGAATGTGAGCAGTCCCAGATTCAGTGGATTTGTCTAAATGAAGAATCACCAAGTACTTATGTTCTTCTAGTACACTTCTCAAGACAAGAGCTCTAAGGTATAAGCTCTTTTATTCTGTTGTCATCTCTTTGGAAGAGGAATTGCTCTTTTCTCTAGATAACATCTCACACCATGGTAGTGTTGCAACCTTATTACAGTAATATGTATTTTCCATTTCCTTTTGATTCAGTCAAAAAAGACTGAAAAAGTGGTAAGAAAAGACAGAAATGGAAATATTCAACTATACATGATCCATGAATTCTTCATTTCCACAGATCTCTTGGGTTTATGCTTTTCCCTGTCACATCAATATCTGATTGGTTGTGTTTGCATAAATGCCAAACTTTTAGGTGGGAATGGACTTGTTTTTAATATTGTGTACTTATAGGAAGAGTTCAAGGGCAAGGACCTTTTCTCTAATTGGAACATAAATATAATGTGATTCTGTAATAAGGAACGTGGATATATTTGGGTGACATAAATTAAAACACTCAGCATTTGTACCACAAGAGGGACAATATGACTTATACAATGGAAAATCATGACTCTCAAATCTTTTGGAATTACAAAACCACAACTTTAATCAAAATCTGTTGGCTTTATGCTGTTAGTACTTAAATATTACAATACATGCAAGAAAGATTACATATTGAGACTCAGCAAAATAAGTTAATTTCTCTGCAATGTCAGCTCATTTTCCTTTCTTAAAGCATGTTGTGTGGAAAAAGCACAGCTGACTTCTGAAACAGTTTTGCTTTTGTAATTGGATTTGCATAATGTAGTAAGATGCCCTTTTGAATTTCCTTCTTTTCAAATCTGTTTATTGTTTTTAGCTTATTGTGTTGACAATACCACCACAAGGCTTATTTGATTTATAATTGCATTTTGGCAGATGAATTTGTTAACATAAATATCACATTTATTTGCCCACATTACTAGTAAAAAATGTTTAAAATAATCTTTAAAATCCATTTGACCTTTCACTTTTGATGTGTTGTAGAGCTCTGAGCAACTTCACCAAGTGTATGAGTAAGACAGCTTCCTTCCTTTGGAGTAGTTTTATGATTTATGTAATAAGCAATGCAGAGAAAATAAATGTTCTTTGTTTACAAACAACAGACTCCTATTCAAGTGTTAAACAACTGTTATTATTAATTATTTACATTGTGATAGCTCTGCAGAGACACCATCATGGAGCATGGCTCTATTATGTTAGCTGCTATACAAACATAGATGAAAAAGATGATTATGACTATTTCTTATGCCCAGTATGCTGAGTTGCCTAAGGTAACAATGATTTGTTTATAAAAAGCAGGAAAAGGCCTGGACTAATCCAAACAAAAAAGCCTGATTGTACTGCTAAAATCATTTGTGGTAGGGAAAAAGGAAACAAAACTAGAAAACAATGTGCTGCGTTAACCTCACATCTGTTTACTCTTAATAGAGGGATCAACTATTCAACTCTTTAGAAGGGCCACTAAAAAAACAACGACTGAAGAGGAATCAAGATGATTGTGAATGGAAAGTGAGACATTTTTTAATGGCTGCTTCCTACATCACCTTCTGCATGCTGAAATCCACCGGTGCACTGCAGGAGCATCAAAGTCAGGGCAGACCAGGCTCTAGAAGAAGACCTAGATGGCACATTACTTTGGTAAGCATTGGCTAAAACCTGAACAAGCACTGAGCTCCTTTTCCTAGAATCACAGAACGATGGAAAATCCTGAGTTGGAAGGGACCCACAAGGATCATCGAGTCCACCTCCTGGCCCTGCACAGGACACCTCAGGGATCCCACCATGTGCCTGAGAGCATTGTCCAAACACTTCTTGAACTCTGTCAGGCTTGGTGCTGTGACCACTTCCCTGGGGAGCCTGTTCAGTGCCCAACCACCCTCTGGGTGAAGAACCTTTTCCCAATATCCCACCTAAACCTCCCCTGACACAACTTCAGGCCATTCCCTCGGGTCCTGTCCCTGGTCACCAGAGAGATCAGTGTCTGCCCTGCTGCTGCTCTTTCTTCCACATCTTTTTTCTTTCCTGTCTATTTCTTCTTTATCTTTCTGGTTTTAGCTTTTTTTTTTTTTTTTAAGTAAGGGTTTTGATTTGTTGGCCAGGATCACAGGCCTTGTTGCTGTGACATTAAGTAGTCTGAGATTCCTGCATTCAAAATCCCGAGTCCCATTTAACTTCTTAGAACTGGACATGAACACACTTTTGATTCACTCATCCTATCAAATTTAAAATAACAGTGATGCAGGGAGCTTAAACTCTAGAAGCATTACACCAATCTAACCTTATAAAAATACTACTGTGTGTTCTAATTTTGGACCTAGAACTATTTGAAAGTGTTTCTGTTATTAATAAAAGCAGCATCAGTAGGTGTTAGATCCCTTAGAAGTTACAGATTTGAGACTGATGCAGGAAGTCTGCAGCATGTCAGGATACTGAAGTCTGCAAAACTACAGGCAAGGATTCTAATTACTTAATTACATTTCTTTTTCCTATCACACTGCTGTTTCCAGCAGATTTGATTCCTTATTGTTGCTTCATTTTCGGTATTATGCCGGTTTCCTGAGCAGCCAACACAATATATGGGGTTCCACTGAACTCTCCAGAAGCAACAGCCTCCCAGCAAACCCCACTCCCTTCAGAGTGTCTATTCAAGCTGGGATTTGTATGTCAGAAAGCAGCCAGGCATGCCTTTTTCTGTATGCTTGCTAAACGATACTTAACCTACTGTGCCAGAATCTAGAGAGGGCTCTTTTCTCCTCTAGACTTTTTTTCTGAGGAAAAAATTGTTTCCTTTCTTTCTAAGAAAGAAATGTTTCCATTAAGCTTTTGGAGAAGCAATCTCTGCTAGAAGGCATGATCGTGATCATAAAGGCATCTCAGCACCACAATTCATGTATGAGAATTAGAGGGAGCAGCCCCTGTTATTTAATCTGATTCCCAGGGGGCTGACAAAGAAGCAGGCAGAAGCTGTGTCTGCTCAATCTGTCAACAGGAAATCTGACATAAAAAAGTACAGTTCTAGTCTGGTTTTGGTGAAGAGCTGAGCTTTTGATAGAACTATTTTAATTAAAAATAGTTCTGGTCAATGGTGCTTGTTCTCTGCAGAAAATTGCAGCTGAAGCAGTGCTAATAATCCTAGCTATTACAATTTCATAATATTATTGACTCTTTCATATATTTACTTTGATTGTCTTATACTCTTCTTTTTAGGCTGTTTTATCTCCTTGGTGTGTTTTGACCATACGACTGCTGTGATGCACCATTTTCCTGTAAAAATAAAGTGAAAGAAGAGGGCATGTTGATCTACTTATTTATGACAAGGAACTCAACCTTTGATGAAGAATATAATTTTGCAATACCTGGACTACAGTTCCCATGAGGCAGAGCAGCTGTGTTTAGGAATCCAAATATTTTTCTTTCTCCCTGCCATTTCAGACTATTCTATCTTAAAAAAACTCTCCTTAACTGCCCATTTTCCAAGCAGCTCTAACCAAGGAGCCACAATGAGACAAGAGAGGAAAATAACAGATGAGAGACCTAATTAAGGAAAAAAAAGAAACTTAGACTTTTTTTCAGATTTCATCATCTTCTAATGAGTTTATTTTCTTTTATGTGAGGTACTTAGGCTGATTCTTCTGAAAAATTGGAAGTTAATAATGATCAATCTACATTTACTTTGCACATAACCGTAGAGGTTATGATGCATGGCATAATTGAGTGTACTGAATGTTTCCCTTTTATAGCTGGCTGCAGAGACTGTAATAGCTTGTTACTCATTTCTAGGTGGAGTTTCTCCTTCAGTTTAGGAATTCATGCTTCTGCTGCTGAAATTTTTGAACTTGATCCTGACTGGCAGTTGCAGACAGCTACATTTAATTATCATACAGACAACATTAGTTTATCATTCTCCTTTCAAAAGAACCCAAATACACCTGTCAACAATACTGTATCTAACAAGCTGAAAATGTTCTTGGAAAAGAAGTTTTCCTAAATGCTCCTCTTTACAGCTAATAATTTATCACATGCTTTAAGTGTTCCTGTTTCTTTGTTTCATTTGTCTTTCCCTCAAAGATGATGAAGAAGTAGGGAAGACATAAGGTTAGATCTGGCATGACTCCAACACTAGTTCATATCTTATTCACAATTAATTATTTATTTTCCTGAGAAAGACAATCAACATGCAAACAAAATCAGGATGCATTATGTGTATTTACAAGCAAGTGAAACACAACAAAGATACAAGAAAGAATTGAAAATTTTAATTATTCTTGAGGAAAAGACACCAGGGATAAAGTGAAATTTCATGAATGTATTCAAGTACATTGGCCCAAATCCATGCTGGCCATTAATCCATTGCTCGCAGAGGAATTTGTTTCACTGTTATTTAAAAACAGAACAAAACCTGACTCTGGAGCAGTTGCAGTGAGCTGACAACCTTGGCACAGAGCACAGTGTAGTGGATTAGACCAGAGAAAACACCCTTAGTTAGAGAGCTGCCACCAAAAAGAAAGGATGAGCAGGTAGCTATGGCTTTAGTGCATGACTGAGAAGGGCTGGGATCACTGCTTGTGAAAAGCACTCCCGCTGTCTGGGTCTGTTCCCTGAGTAAAATAAATCTATTTCACCTTTCTGCATCACCCTTCAGCGAAGGCATGCTGTGCTGTGGCTTGAGACCAAGTCTGGGCCTTGGAGAGCAAAAGCCATGTGGCCTGTTCTGAGTGAAGGACAACCCCTGCATTCTCCCGGGTGGCAGCTCCAGCCATTTCAGCCAAAACCTGGCTAAATTTTGAAGGGAAGAACGTAGTGATGCTGTTTTCTGTGCAGACCGACAAGAGGATGTGCAGACCTGGCAGGAGCTGCCCCACAGGAGGGCACATCAGTGCCTGAGGCGGGAGCCATCCTGGTGGGCTGTTCCCCTGACAGCTGTGCCTGGCATCCCCCTTCCCTCAGGATTTGGTGTGGTGCCCTAATAGTGCTGGGCATGAAGGGAGGTGGCCATCAGTGGGGCTGGCAGAACTGGGTCCTGCTGCCATGCCAGGAGCAACCTGGTGGCTGTCACCCTGGAGGCAGGGGGTTAGTCATCTTTGGGGTGATCGTGGGCAGATCATGGTGTTTCTTGGGTTTTTTTGGGGGAAACTTGAGACTGTCCCTCCTGAGCGTGAAAGGAGCTCTCTGGGTTGGCACGGGGTCCCTGTCACTGCTTGCCTGATTCAGAGGTGATTTCATCAGTTGTGAAGGGACAGAATGATGTTGGGGCTCTGCTGGAAGGTCCAAAGTGGACAGCCCCTGGAGTCTGGGGTTCCTGAGGGGACTGTCCCACTCAGGGCAGGGGTCAGCACTAAGGGGCTGCCAGCTGGCGAGGGCCATTATTCATAGTAGCTTTCTCGGTGGATTCTTAACAAATATTTGGGAAGGGGAAGAGAAGAGCAAACTTTATCGTGCTGCCTCACAGGGGACGTGTGCCAGGGAGCCATAGAACTGGAGGCTCCCTGGGCTCTGGGGGTGGCAGGCTGGGGGGCTGGGGACATGGGCAGGGCTGGAGAGGTCCTGGGAGTGCGTGCCACTGCAGTAACTGGGTGAGAAATGAAATTAAAATGCAGAGAATTCTGCAAAACGGAAGCATCTGACAAAAATAAGCATTTTTGCTGAGCATGGAACATGTTGTCACAGGAAGCCACTGAGGCCAAGACCTTAAAAAGATTGAAGAGGGTTTGGTCAGTTGTGTTATAGCAAGATTGCCCAGATTTGGCATTATTTATGTCAGATTTTGGAGAGATTTTAAAGCATGTGCTCCTCAGAAGTATTGAGTCTCTCAAGAGATTAATTGGAGATTTAAAGCAGAAAAAAAGTATCAGATTATGGCACTGCCCTCTTAAAGTACAATTAGAGAGGATACTGATCTGAACAGATTGGCAAGTTGATAACATATGACAATTCCTATACTCTAAGCTGAGTGCAGCCCTGAAAAACAACAGTGTGGAGGGCCATTTTGGATTTGGGATTTTGCAAGGGCTGCACCAACTCAGCTGCTGACGAATGAAAGCATATCTGACCTGAGTGTCTTTCAATCAGTGAGATTCCATCCTTCAGAAAACAGCAATAACTGACAAAATTGTGATGGCTTCTACAAATTAATTCAGGTTTCCTGCTCTTTTATCTGGCACAAGTGTTTTGTTCTCTCTCTCCCCTGCCTTCCCTTTTTATTCTTGCATGCATCGGAGACAGGAGTCCTCCATCACTTAGGTAATCACTTGTATTTACAAAACCAATCCCACGTTACAACGTTTCTGATGACATGTGAAAAATCACCTCTAGATGTGCCAGTGTATCAGCACAGAAAACAGTAAGACATGGAACTCTGTGGCAACTCACATACAAGCTTAGAAAAGTCAGAGTATGTGAAGATGGGAAGCAAGCTGCTGTTTGTACCAGCTGTCCTTCTGCCATTCCCAGTATGGGCAGCAAAATGTGGTTCTTCAAAGTATTCAGACTACAGTTTGACCCTAGAGAATTCCCAGGTGAGCCTTAAAGAGAAAGCTGTATTAGTTGTATCCTTTCCCATAAAGCACACATCTGTGTAAAAGGTAATAAATTAGAAATATGTTTCTTTATATACTTTTAACTCCACCTAGCAAAATGCCAGAGCACTTCGGGAGCTACTGGGATCCTTTGCCTGCCACTGAAGTGCAGTCATTCCTTGGCTGCAAAACAGCAGCTGCTGCAAGTTCCATTATTGAACAGTTTGAACACTGTGTGTGAAAAATACTATCTCTTGCTGAAACCACATGGCAAATATGAACAGGGATGCGTGAATCTAGTGATTTCCAAATATTGTATTGTCCCAATCTGTGCCTCAGATCTTTCATGGATTCTGTTTTTCCTTCCAGTGTCACAGTCTTTTCCTCAGTATTTGCTAGCATCCACTGGAGTTACCATAAAAACAGTTGAGCAAAATTGAAGTGACTATAGTCAACAATGTGAAACTGAGTTTTCTTCATCAGGAGCTGTGCATCTGTTTTCCTGCACTCGGTCATTCAGCATTCTCTTGGCAGAAGTGTTGGGAATTCGCACTTGCTATTGTGGACTTTTTTTCTGTCCCATGCAGACATGTAATTTTCTCTCCAGGTCACTCAGTATGTTGGTTCTCTCCTCTTACTTCTTTGTTGCCCTCCTGCATTCAGCATTGGCTGAAAGTTTGCTCATGGATGGATTCTTATCAGAGATACCTGACACAGAAAGAGTTCAAAGAAATACACTTGTTTTGGAGACTAGCTGGTTAAAAAAAAAGAGCCAAACAAACAAAAGAACCCTAAAACAAAACAAAACAAAACAAAACAAAAAACAAAACCACTAAACCCCAAGAAAAAGTAGGGAGGGGAAAGGTTTTGCAAATCTCAAATTCATCTTGACCTGAGCTCCAAGCAGCAGCAAAAGATGACAGATCAGAGACTGACAGATGCTTTACTACTCTGACAGCAGTGGTCTTAGTAGATTGGAGAACTGCTGCATTTGCTGAACCAGCAAAACTGATTGCCTGGAAACTGAACTCCTAAATACATGGAACACCTATGCAAAGATCTTGCCTTGCTTCCTCCTGCCATTCAGAGGAAGAATTAGGGATGAAAATCTGGATTAAAGTGAATCTGAACTTCCATAAAATGTGGCTGGCTCTGTCAAAATATGTGATTATTCAGACCTAGCTTTTAAATTTGGGACCTGAACCTAAATTCTAACACTGTTTTTCAGGCTCATCAATTGAACACCTTCGAGGAACTACAAGTGGGTATAACTGGGACATGCAGTGAGGTACAAGGATATGTGTCCCAGTGCCAATCTCTGAGCTTCATAAACCCTCAGCACCATCATTTGTAGCAATGTGGCACCAACCTCCAAAGCTTGTTTCCAATCATGAAGTGAAAAATCATTGGTACTTAGGCTGCATAATCTTCTCCCTTGCTATGTCAGGAGCAAATGACAGTTTGAAGTGAGTCTTGCTGCTTCAGCTCAGCAAGTCATACATTTGCTTACCTGATGCAGTGTTCTTAGGCAGTGATTAATGACAGCTCTTGAGTCAGAGCCTGAACTGTGATGAGCATTAACAGGTAAACCTACAAACAGTAATGGAAACAGCTCCTGAGGTAGGGAAAGGTACTGACTGGTATCTCCACCTGACAGCTTATGTCCCAAACAGGTTGTTCAGAGGTTGTCACATTTCAAGCCAAGAATCTCAAAGGTCCAAATTTATGGCCCAGTCTGACCCTACAGAGATTGGTGGCTAACTTCTCAGATTTAATCAGACTCAGGCTGACAACTCACATTGGAATACTCATTTTCTTCTGTGGCAAAATGAAAAATGCCAGCAGTATTGCTTCTATGTAGAAACAAGGAGATGCAGAAATGCCTGCAATGGTCACAAACTGGTGGAAGGTCCACATTTTTTACACAGGGTATAAAAGTAAAAACACCCCAGATCACTATAGATTTATGAACATGAGTATCTTTAAGCAAGTGCTTGAGTATCACTGTCCTTCCCTGAACTTTAATGGGACTTTGGGCCACTGTTCAAGGATAAATCTATATTTATGTTCCTTGTACACCTGAGATGGGCTTGCTCATGACTTCTTTGCTTTGCTGGATCAGAGTTTATAACCTTTATAAAGTTGATTTCTATCCCAGTCTGTTTAAATATTTCAAACACACATACAAAAATAAACCCAATCTTCTGCCAATATTCCACCTCTCTGGTCTCATGACATCCAGGAAACAAACCACTGATCTTTCCAATGATCTGACTTACAAATCTAGTTTTAGAAGGCACTGGCGGCTAATCACTCCTGCAGCTGGAATACCTACATTACTGCATCTCTGTTGCATGTGACTAGCTTGGAAAATGAAGTTAAACTTGTACAATAGAAGTAATTTAATACATGATTTAGAACTTTAACCATCTTACTACAAATTAATTTGCATGCCTACAAACCTTTACTTGTATGAGTAACCTTATGTGTTTTGATGAAGAAGGAATATTATGAGGTCTGGCCTGCTGCCTGTAGAAATGATTGTATCATAGTTCAGTGATAATATTTATACAAAATGTAGCAGTTCCACTCATTGTTCAGGGGAAAACACTTTTCATTTTTTCTGTCTTTTTTCCTTCGTTATCACTATTGAATCTTACATTTTTGAGGAAAGGGAGAGCAGAAGCAAGCTTAGTATATCTCACCATGTTATGACAATCTGAATATAATATATAGGCAATCAAATAATTGATTGCACTTAACCTGATTATATACCAAATAAAATCATAACTGAGATTTAGATAGGTCACTGCTTTAATAAGCCATTTCTGTTGACCTCTGACAGAGCCTTGAGCACCTTTATGGCTGGTGAAAGGGATACTTAGTATTTTATTGAACCGGATTTTGTGAGATACATTCACCGCAAAATTTAGGTTGGAAGGAATGCCTGGAGGTCTGTATTCCAAGCTTCTGCTCAAAGCACGTCTGGCTTCAAAATCAGATCAGGCTGCTCCAAGCCTTGGCAAGTTTTGAAAGTCTCCAAGGGTGGAGATTGAACAGCCTCTCTGGGGCCCTGTCCAAGTGATGTCCTGGTCCCACTGAGATGATTTATTTCCGTCTTTCCAATTAGTATTTTCCTTGTTGCAGCTTGTGACTGTTGCCTTTTGTTCTTTTGCTGTGCATCTCTGAGAAAAGTCTGTGTCTGTCTTCTCCAATGGATTAAGGTGTTGGAATACTGTAACTACATCCCCTCTTGGTCTTGTCTCCAGACTAAGCAAGCCAGTTGGCCCTGCCTCTCCTTGTACATCAGGTGCTCTGCTCCCCTTACTGCCTTAGCAGCCCTCCTCTGGAGTCTCTGCAGGTTGTCAGCAGCTGCTCTGAGAGCCCCAAACTCCATCTGTGGGGCCATTCTCAGCTCTCAGCCTGACCTGGCACATGGGGCACTCCTGACCCCAACGCACAACTTTGCATTTGCCTTTGTTGAACCTCATGGGGTTGCTCCTACCTTGCTCCCCTGGTTTGTTGAGGTCCTTCTGAATGGAAACCCTGCTCTCCAGTGCATCAACCACTCCTCCAGTCTGGGAGTCACTTGATGAGGTTGTGTTGTGTCTCAGCATCCAGGGCCATATGGCATAGCAGCAGGGTAACATATTGACTTAGTCAGCAAGTGATAATTTTCAGCTTATCTGGCAGGAATAGAATTCTTGATAATTGTTGACCAGAATTCATGGAATATTTTTGGCCACTAGACTAGACTGAATATACAATATACTTTGCAGTACATGTGATGCTAATTAAAATATATAGAGAGATACTGTATTTTGACTATACGTATCCAAATATGTCTTTAACTAGTAAAGCTATTTCTGATAAGCAACTTTGCATGTAAAAGAAATGGAAAATAGATAATCAGTAATATGTAATTACATACACATATAGGAAGCGGTTGGAATTATCTGAGTTGAATAATTACAAGAGCACAGTGCTCAATACCTGTGACCCAATACCTGACTCAATGCCTGACCCTGTCTGCTACAACCACCCTGATCTGTGTGGCTGCACCACATGCCTGCAGAAGGCACTGTGCAGTTCTTGCTTGCTTTGCTGCTGTGCCTTTGGTTTGAGATGCCACCACTATCTGTTGTGATGGCCAAGCTGAAGGAAGGTGAAGTTACAATGTTTTTAGTTGCTGAAAATGCAAAGCAGAAGGATTCTCTCAGTGCACTAACCACTCTGCTGCAAGCATTTTTCTTTACTGACATCCCTGGGTGTGCTGGTGAAGGAAAGCAGGCACTCTCTGTTAGGAAGCAGTGCGGTGTATGGTCTCACGTGACAGTGTGCTTAGCTTTCTGTTAATTATTTTCAATAACTGTCTCAAAATCTGCAAAATTGAGGGCTGAAATTTAAACTAATTGGCCTCTGCTTAAAGATGAAAACATGTGTTTGCAACTACTTCCCATTTTGATTGAGAAGACTAAAAAAGTTTCGTTTAATAATATTTTCTCCTGACCTTTTAGTTTAGACAGCCCTGCAGCCGAAGTGGGTGAGATTTGAAAGTTGACTGGTTTTGATTTGCATTATAAGAATCTGAGTATCACAAACTGAGTAGGTACAGTGTGTTTTTTAGTCAAGTTCATCAAAAACATGCAAGTATGGAAGGACACCGTATTAACTGAGTGCTAGGAACTTCTTAAGTCATCAGAATGGCTTTCTAGGTCATGAGCTCCAAATACTACAAGAGAATTACAATCTGTGAAACAGATATTCAGTTTTACCAGCATGTTCACATTCCCACTACACTGACAATTGCATTTTCCAAACCAGACATTGCAAGTTGCATTATCAAGACATTGTTCATCATGTGAGTGAATGGAGGAAGGAAAGTTAACACTTTCAAAACCTACTCACATTTAGACCTAGACTTTTCAGTAGAGCACAGCTTGCTGGGCACAGCAGTTTGTTGTATAAGTGCAGAAAAGATCTACCCTGTAGAGCTTTCCAATGTAGCTGTTTAAAGGAAAATTAGAATAGGGCAAGATACTGCAAAGGTTGTGCAGTATGGGAACTCACAGTGTCGAGCTCATCTTTCAGCTGAATTGCCTAAGGTGGGGTATGAAGTCAGCAGATAAGCTGCCAACAGTCCCGAATTCACTTTGCATTCAAGTGTGGTTCTTGTAGAGAGTGCTTAGTGCCATGTCTGATATGCCAAACAACATGACTTTAAATTAAAGCTTATGGCTAATTGTAAAGGTACTTACACTTCCCAGGGGGAAAAAGAATTCCACTTGTATTTGCCA
The DNA here is from genome assembly GCA_013400415.1 of Scytalopus superciliaris. Lineage (NCBI taxonomy): Eukaryota > Metazoa > Chordata > Aves > Passeriformes > Rhinocryptidae > Scytalopus > Scytalopus superciliaris. Next base: position 1,250,261 of record VXBX01003755.1, on the reverse strand, counting down.
AGGAAGTTTTCAGTCCCTCAGTTAATATGTGCTCTAGGAGCACCATAAAGGTGTTCAGTGCTAGGTTTTATACTTCCAGTCTCAAGGCAGAAGTAATATCCGATAAACACAGTCACTAGGCTCAGAGCTTGAGTTAGAGGAAGGGAAAGGCAATTTCTGATGTAGTATTAAACCTCCTAATGGTGTTGTTAAAAACTAATTTTTCACTGTTCTTTTTATTTGCCAACAAATAGGTGACTGCTAGGTGATGTATGTCTTACCTTCCTGTGGATGCTTACTGGGCAACGACAAGTGTCTCAGTTTAACATTCCTTCCCTCCTAGTGTATCACGTAGTTAGCACAATTTTTATGTTTCATGAGTCTTTGTCTGCAAAGAGGGAACTTCCTACTTCTGTGAGACTCAGTGGAAACACTCAGACCTGCCTCTGGGAAGTATGGTGACATTTGCTGACTTTGTCATGTCGAGTGACATATGAAAATTGGCAATTTATACTACCTGGCTTCAAGGGGGAGAAAAAACTGTATAGCACTTGTCTGTAGGCTTCAGATATAATTCTCTGAAAATAAAACAGTTGTCCCAATTTAAGCTTATTTAATTTCTTTGCAGAGAAGTTAAATACAGTCACTCCAGTGACACTGTCAAGTCATCCCTCTGTATTATTCTATTTGTTTCATCACAGGCTCTTTTCTCCAGGGAGCTCATTTGTATTCTCTGGCTTTCAGGTCATATGACTCTTAGTTTGTGTCATGGATTTAAATTTGACTTCTCTTTAGTATAAATTAAAATGTTACTGTTGCCACCAGACTGAGCCCAGATAGCATGACTGTGACTATTTAGCAATCTATTTTAAATTCAAGAAAAAACCCCATATACCTAAATATTTTATGGCTAATTGCCATTTGGCTTCAGATCTAGATCTCAGTACTCAGGGTAATACTTACTATCACTAGTGCTGCATGCCATCGCTTCTGAGTATTTGCTGTATTTAGAAATGCATTTTTTCCCCTTTTGAGAAAACTGTACCATCTAGAAGGGCAGTTTGGGCTCCACGTGGGTCAGCCACTTGCATCAGCATATATTCTGCTGTATATATTTTGACTGTTTTTTTCATGTCAACTCTTCTCCTTCCCTTGCAGTGCTAAGGAGAATAAAAACATAGTAGGCTACTGTAGTGACTGGCTGAACATACATGCCTGGCTCTAAATTTTAGCAGAATTTAACATTTGTGCCACTGTCATATGCACTTTCCCCTTCTCTCATTTTATGTGAAATGCTCTGGATATCTATAGCAAAATTACTTTTCTAATGAAACTGCTACTAGTGTGGATTTGCAGTCCAGAGATCAAGTGTGGGTGAATGCTCTTGCCTAGGCTCCAGTCAAGCAGGCCAGGGTTGATTTTGCTCCAGACCACCCCCTAGAACATCTACCAGGAAACTTTATCTGAATGCCCAGAGCAGCTCGAGCTCAAGCAGGTCTGCACAGCCAGTTCAGCCACACTGACCTGCTGCCTGCAAACACAGGCTCACACAGCCTGCTGCGGGTGGGCTGCAAAATGCCATGCGATTTGGGGGACTGTCTTTGGATGACCCGGCTCACAGAAAGCCTAGGTTTGGTTTCTTCCTACCCCCCAGAGCTCTGTTCTGCACTTGAAGATCCTTGTCCCCAGCAGCGCCCAGCAATACCTGTTATCCTGCCACCTTCTGCCCTACAGCCCAAAGTGCTCCCATCCCTCCGAGTTCTGTTCCTCTTCCCTGCATGTTGTCTCCGCTCTGTTTAACTCTCCCTCGTCCCTCTCCGTGCTCTGCACCCCTGTGTTTGAAGGCACGGGGTGCTCTGCGGGCCGGGCGGCTCCGTGCGGGGCAGCGGCGTGTGCCGGGCCGGCGCTCCGGGAGGCACCAGCAGCACCTAGCGGTGAGAGCCGAGCCTAACGATGGGAGCCGGGTCCAGAGCCGAGCCTAGCGATTGGGAGCCGGGTCCAGAGCCGGCGGGGAGGGAGGATTGCACTGCCACAAACTGCGCTTTGCGCTGGCCAGAGGATGCCCGCGGCGATCTCCGCGTCTCTCCCTGCTGCGGAAAAGGCGTTTCTCCAGCAGCAGTGGCTCTGGGCAGAGAACAGTTCAACACCTCTGCGAGAGGCTGTGATGAGTCTTGCCAAGAGCTCGGACTCTGCCAAGCCCAGAACAGGAACCCGGTACATCCTCTTCCCTAGTGAAGCTTCGAATGTGGAGTCTGGAAACAAATTGTTTGATATAGATCACTTCACAAGCAATACCCTGACTTTTCCCATGACATTTGTCTCCTTTTCGAGAATCGAAACTGTACCGCTTTGCGTCACAAGCCCTTTACTAAAAGGATTTGAGTAGTTTCCCTGTCTGGGCAGTGATTTTGCAGACAACATGCTGTGTAATGGCATTAAAGTGTCAGGACCTGACTGTCCATGGAAATATTACAAAACTTTAATTCATGTACACGTTTTATTTCTGAGTCTTTGAGCAATGCATACACATGCCTGACCAACAGAACTACTCGCAGCTTTAGGAGGGAAACAGCAAAATAGTAGCAGGAAAACGCTAGAAGATTTTAGGACAAACACTCAATCTTTAATAAAAAAGTGCTACCCATTATATCTTTAACTGTTGAGAGACACTGGTGGGGAAAATTAGTTTGTGTGGTCTTATGTTGTTTATTTTTCTATGCTCAGGGCCTCATCTGGAAGTCTTAGGAAGAAGAAGGGTTGAACTTTCTTCTGACAGTTGCATGTGTACTTGTGGCATTTGATGAGGCTTAGATAACCAAATTACTCGCCTTACAGTAAAACTGAAAAAGAAGGTAGATAGTGTCCCAGCACAGAGTACAGCCCTTCACTGTGTTCTGCTCTGACCACCTAGACTGTCGTACATCATTATTTAAAATTCAATTCACTAAACTGAAAGATATCATCCTGCACATTAAGGAAATGAAGGAGCAGTTATTTACTATTCACGTATAAATTAAGACAATACTCTAGGAAGATACTATCACAAAAACCTCATCTGGGAGTAGGGGTTTTTTCAGTTTTAGGAAAGATGGTGATTAAAAAAAGGTACAGATGCCATGCCATTGTGCATGGAGCAGTTTGCTCAGCACCTTACAGCCTGTGTCTGACTCGAGCCTTATCCCAGAGTGTGAGTTTTGAGTAGAACACATAGCCACCTTGCAATTATTTTGCATCTATTACCTGTCCTACACTTTCCAGTATGAGTTTTAAAATGGAAAGCAGATAAAAAAATGTTATGCATATAAATAATGTATCGAGTGTTTTATATAAGGCATATCCAAAAATGCATTACTGCATGAGCAGATGTAGTGATATAATTCCTTCATTAAGGAAGAACTGAGAAATTAAGAACAGGCAAATAATTACATATTGTATAATGAGCATCTCAGTGGGTCTATACTGTTACTTCTCTGATGCGTGAATTGGGAGCACACCCACTGCCACCACAATTGGCTGTCATGGCATTGATGAGCCATCATACAATTACACTGTTTTTATATAGCTATAACATACTGTCAACATGAATGACAGGATCAGTTTACAGAAGGAAAAAATCCCAGTCTCATTATATACGCACACATACATATGCAACGGCATCAGTGCAGGCCATTCTGTCTGGGGATTCAGCTCATAAATAACCGAGGCTCTTATCTGGCGGTTTTTAAATGTCACCAGACCAGCCCAGATGTGTTTTTATCCTTTGACTGCCGGGCTGCCTGTCCATCAGCAGAGACCATCCTATGGCTTCATGCGGCTGCCGCTGACGGCCGACAGGCGCTGTGCATCACCGCGGGGACAGCGCGGCACATCAGCCACTCGCAAAAACACGCTCGATGCAGCCCCTCCGGCCCCGCAGCGATCCCCCCGGGCAGCGGCGGGGCCGGGGGGGGAGGCGCTGCCTCTCCCGAGCGCTCCGCGACGCCAAAGCGGGTTTTCCGCCGCTGTCCGCGCTTCGGCGCCAGAAAACCGCCGCTTCTCTCCCCCGGTCCATCTCCATCCCATTCGCTCTCGGCGAGCAGGGGGACATGGACACGGGGAGATGCGGCCATAGCCCCGGGGCCGGGTGATGGGCGCAGTCACGGGCACAGACCGCGCTCCGCTCCGGGCTCCTTGAAAGCCCCGGCTTGGCGGTGTGTGCAGGCACGGCAGCCCGGAGCTTGGAACCGGGAGCCCGAAACCGGGAGCCCGGAGCTCGGCCGGAGTGCCCTCAGCACCGCTCCGAGTCCCAGGGCGGCCGCTTCCCTGTGCCCCGCGCCCATCCCATCCCCATCCCCAGCAACGCAGCCGGCCCTGCCCCTTCCAGCAGGGAGGGAAGAGGCTGGATTTAAACACAAACATCGCTCCGCCGCTAGCTCTGATTCTCGCTCTCGGGTAGTGCCTCTCCTCCACCCTCAGCCCTCCCCACGCCGGCGGCACTTGAACCTGCCCGCCTGAAAAGTGCGCCATCCCCCTC
>VXBX01003755.1:1111113-1245720 GCA_013400415.1 Scytalopus superciliaris | reverse complement strand
CCCGGCGCGGGGGTCCGGCCGCGGGGCAGCCGCCGTGCTCCGAGAGACCCCCCGCCGGGCCGGGGAGGCCGGCTGCGAGCGGCGGGGAGGGCGGCGAGGGCGATCCGCCTGCTAAGAAATGCCCTGTTGAACTTTGAATACATTAGTTGACATCAGTGCGAGTTGGGGCTGCCAGCCCCTAGCTCCCTCCTCCTTCCCTACCTCCTCCTCCTCCGCCTCCTCCTCCTCCTCCCCTCGGTCTCCGATGGAAAGAGTTGAAGCCGTGCTGATAGGAGCCGCCTGGAAGAGACAGCGGAGCGCCCGGGAGGACTTGGGTCCCAACTCCGGCCGCGCCGCGGGGTCGCTGCCCGCCACCGCCCGCATGGCCCGGGGCGGCACTCCCTGAGCGCCGGGCCGGGAGAGACGAGCCGAGCCCAGCCCCGCCGAGCCGAGCCGAGCCCAGCCGAGCCGAGCCCTGCCGAGCCGAGACCAGCCGAGCCGCCGCTGCCCCCGCTCCTGCGGCAGCCGGAGCACGATGTGCCGGTGAGCCCCGCACGGTGAGCCCCGCACCGGGAGCCCCGTAAGCGCAGCCGGGGGGCGGGCCGGGCCGGGCCGGGGGGCGCGCAAACTTCCCAACTTGGCGGGGTCGTGGCGAGCGGGCGGCGCTGGGAAGGGGAGCCGGGGAGGTGGGGACCCCCGGGCTGCCGCACGCCCCCTTCGCCCCCGGCGCAGCGCCCGGGGATGGGGGGCCCGGGCGCACCCTGAGGGGCGTGGGGTGTGCCTGCTCCTCTGCCCCCTGCCCGCCGCGGGCTGGGGAGCTACAAGGGCTTTTTAGGGCTTTTTTTGTCGCTGTGTTCGCAGTCCGGCAGCGCTGGAGAGAGCACGCTGGCTCGGAGGTGGCAGTGGAGGTGGTTTTTTCCCCCTCTTTCTCTCCCCGCCACCTCCCCAGCTCTTCCTAAACCCGCTGATGGGGGCTGTGGCGAGAGCGAAGGGGTGCAGTGGTGGGAAGCTGGATAGCCTAGACGGAGGGATATTAATGATTTTTTTTTTCAGATGGTAATTTGTCTTTGTGGTAGGGGTGGCCCATTAAATTTCAGCTCACGTCCTGATGGAGATCAAAAGCGAAGGGGAGAGGGAGAGGGAAGCAGAGAGCCTTGTGCAGCTCCTTAGCTCCGTGCATTGTTAGAAACTTACGGGGAGTGTGTGTGGGGGTAGGATTTCCAGAAACCACCTTTGTCGATCCAGCTCCAACACCCACACCAAAAGTTGGAGACCTGTATTTTCCAGCACCACCATCTGCTCCCCGGTGCTGCCCAGGAGCACGCTTACTGTTACGCCTCAGAGGAAACAAACAAAAGGTGTGCTTGCCAAGTCGGTCCTGAACCTGTCTGTTCATGGGCTTTTAGGTGGAGTGTAAGTATAGAGGAGTATCTCTGTCCTAAAGGTTCACTGTCCTCCCTTGGCTCAATATAGACTCTTAGATAATTTCCTGTCCTTAAAAAAGGTCTCCAAACCTGGTAGATGCCAGGTCCTGTTTTGGGTTTTTTCCCTCACTTATTTATTTTTGGGGTTGGGTTTTACATTTTTTCTTTTTCCTTTTTTTCCCCACTTGAACTATTTATGTATGGATATATCGGCTTGGGATCATAGTAAAGAGGGTGTTTTTTTGGTGTAAGTGTTCCCTCTCATTACAGAAAATACTTCTTTTCCTAAATTATAGTCTGAGCTGCAAGAGGTTAGCTCTCTCTGCCTCTGGATGGGTTCAGTGGTAGGCTGAGACCCCAAGCCAATTGCACTGTGCACAAAATAGAAACCAGCTAAGCTAAAAGTTATAATGGGCTTTGATTCTTACTGCTTGTTGAGATCAGTAGAGATTCCGGGTGAGTGAAGGCGAGGAGAAGAGAGTAGCTGGAACAAACTACTCACATAGAAAAGTGCTCTCTTGATTATATGTGTGATTTGTAAGCACCCAAGGGAGAAAACTGGTCATAACTGCAGAGAAGGTGACAATGGGAAAGAAAAATCCTGCTGATATTTAACCAGATTTTTAACAGAAATTTCATTTGTAAACAGCCTCTTCAATCATCCACATCTTTCATTTTTTTTCTCCCTTTGAACTAAAACTTTTCTGCTCAGATTGGATTGGATGATAAGTAGGCTCTGCACTAGGCAGACCGTAGTAGAGAATCTCTGCATTTTATGTTATGCCGCTTGCGCTTTCAGTAAAGTGAAGGCAAGTTCTCCAGTTTTTCTCTCTATCTTGCTTTCTGTCCTCAAAGAGGCTAAGTATTTGTCCTCCCCTGCCAGGGACATGTTAATCCTGAAGTCGTGGTGGGGAGAGAGATCCCACCATTTAGAATATAGATCTTTGCTTTGTTCATCCCCCTAGCCTGTTAGGCTGATGGAATTGGCAGTGGCTGCCCTCGGTGACCTCCCTCCCTTCCTGCAAAGAGCTGGGGCAACCAGGGAGGAGAAAACGTGCAAACTCTAGCGAGTGAAAAAGCACAACCCCAGGGGACAAAAGGATTGAACAGAGAGATGCAGGGGATGAGGGTCTATGTAGAAAATGACTTTTAACAAGGTGGCCTCAGTCAATTCACATCGACTGGAAAAGACAGCAAGGGGATGGATTCAGTGAATGTGTGTAGCCCAACAGAAACTTGATACAAGTGTTGCCACGGAATTTTAGTTGCTTTGCAGTAAGATGAAACAAGTGCCCAGAAAAAAATGGCTTTGGTCATCCAGTGTGATTGCCCTTTATTCTCCAGGCAGACAGCTGACCTAGAGAACATACACCCTGACTATAAACTCTCTGCTTCTTATCTTGTAGTCAGTTGTAAAAGTCCTGCTTGACTTGGACTGAGACATGATAGGGCCCTGTTAGAGGGAAAGTTCCTGGAGAGCAGGCTCACTCTGTGATATTAAACATGGTTTGAACAATAGAATTCTATTTTAGTCAGGATGAATAATCGTGTGAGCAGACATACTAGGGTTAAATAAGACCATCTGCATGAATATATCTTCTTGAAAATAAATAGATGCCAGGCAAAGTTTGAGTGTGCAGCCGGGGCTGTTGCCTTGCTGTTCGGCAAAAGGGGGCAGCATCAAACAGTGCCACAGAGCGATCCGCCGCTGCTGCCTCCCTGCCTCGAGTGCTGGTGTGCGCTCTGTCTGCTGGGACCTGGGAATTTAGGGTGTTACCCGGTAGCCCTTACTCAGGTGATTCCTTGTTAATTGCCAGGTTAATTGCCTGTCTAAAAGATGTAGGATCACAGCTGTAATTGTTTTCCTTTGCGGTTGCATCACTTCCATATGCTGGAAATTAAGGACAATGCTGTATGATTGCAAAGTCACTTTTGTTCACATTTAGAAGGGTGACAGCAGTAACCTTACCCGGTTCTTACTGTACTGATTTTAGGGAGAGCATGATGAAGTCCTAGCTTTGGATTGCTATTGGTATAAATGTCCTCCAAGGAGTTGTCATCACTGTTTTCTGTAGTAAGAAAACCAAACATTTTCTTTTCCGAATTTAACTTTCTTTGAGAACTCGTTTGTTTCCAGCCTAGAGACATATATTGATCCACCTTATAAAATAATGGATTTAGAATGCATTTTAAAGCCTTTTCACATTTCATTTATCTGTATGCCTGGAATTATTAGATTAGCATTTCTTAGTTCATTTTTTACTGAGAGATATGAATAATTTTACCAAAGGTCTGTCATCAGTAAGCCAGGCACTGGACTCCAGCTTTGGCAGGTCTCTTAAGTGTTGCTCACTGCCTTCACAGCAAGAGCGGCAGCAGCAATTGTGGACCAGCCCCAAGAGAGAGGGGATGTGGTGAGGAATAAGGAGTCAGTGATTGTAATGTGAAGATGTTCCACTGCTGGGGTTCTGCTGAGGTCCAGAGTTTAGGTGCTGTTCAGTGTGAAGTCTGCAAGTGGATTTGCCTTGCTGCAGATCATACCCATGAGATAATTTCTGTGTAAAACCAAAAAAGGGAAATTTAATTATCTGCAGATAGTGGTGGAGGCAACTCAGATCAGTTCTCTAGGAGTGAAATTCACTGGTGTTCATTGTGCAGCAGGTGTGTTAAGTACCAAGTCACGCTGAGATTGCAGAGTCAGTCTGATGGACTTACCTTTTATAGACTATGAGGGTGAACTGCCACTATTTTGGGTTGGATTCTTGTGATTTAGTCCAGGAGACAAACCATAGAATATTGCACTATCCCTGCTGTGCCTTGAAATGGGCTGTGTCCAAGTATGAGCTTTGTTAATTCTGAGGTTCTCTGTTATTGTTCTGTTGCCTTTTTTCTTTTTAAGGAGACAAAAATCAACTCACCCAAAGCAGTATGTCATGGAGTTTTATTGTAGGGGTTGTTTCTCTTTGTTTTTTTACTCTGTGGACTGCTGACTTGTCTAGTGTGTCCAGTACCAGAACTCATCCCATCTCTGTCCATGGTGGCAATTTTCATTAGATTCAGTGGGAGCTGAGTATAAGACACAAGACTTGAAGAGCTAATTGAGTCTGCAGCTTGTGCGGACAGTGCCTTGTTTACTGGAGATTATTCTTCAAGCACGATTAACCTCAGTGTTTGTTTCATTCCTGTCCTCATTGTTGTCCAAAAAACCCCACAACTGCATAACAGCAGTTGTTCCTTACCCCAGGCTCAAACCATGTGAGCAAAGTGCAGCAGAGCTCCAACAGCACAACTGTGACTTTCAGCACTCAGGGTCTCCTTGACTACAGCACTGTGACTCCCAAAGTTACCTCTGCTTCAGCACTCGTATCAAGCACAAATTTCTAAGGCCCACAAAAAATCATTCAAAGTGATTTTCTGAAGTTGAGTGTATCAGTAGTAGTAATCCATAAGTATTACTGTTATCAAATATGTATCTACAAATCAAGTGGGTTTGTTTTGTTTCAGAAGGTACTAAGGCTGGGAGCTAATTTGCATGTGAAGGATGTAACCAAGTTACAAAGTATGACTCTGAATTGGTGACAGGGCTATTCATGTGTTTATAATTAAACATATACCAAAGCACTGCCCTGGCTGAGGACTGGCTTGGCTTTATTTACTTTTTAGTAAGCTTTAAATGAGACCATAAGTAAACATGCTGATTACTAGTTTTAATCCCCAAATCAATCATGAACACGTTAGGAGTTTGTAAATTGCATGTGTAATTTCATTGGTTTTCGGTAAGAGGTCATTTGTGGAGAGAGCACAGAATATTTTCTTCCCAGAAGCTGCTGTGAAGGAGCTTGATCTTACAAGGTGCTGCATGTTCTTCATTCTTGTTAATGCGTCTCCGGGAAACAGCACCCTGCATGACCAGACCCTGATAAACACAAACTGTAGCAGTGCCTGACCTCTGTGGTCACCGGCTCTGTTGAGCAGGCGAAGTGCTTAGGGGCTTGTTACTCTATGTAACATACTCTCTATTAGGCTGTTCTTGGAAGCCAAATAAATTACAGAGTGCCAGTTCCAAAGGTTTAAGTTTATCCATGATGCAGCAACACATGACCAGCCGGGATATAGCAACCTGCAGACAAGAACCATAGTCGTCCGTTTTATTTCTGCCAAATATTGTGCTGTACTCAAAATCTTCATCATCACTTCAAACCCACAATGCAAACCCATTCCCTAACATCATGTGAGGATCCAGTGATGCCAAATGGATCCTCTGGTAGCCTTGAGCCCTCTGTGCTATGGAGGATGTACCCTGATGCTGGATATGCTCAGATGTTAAGCAGAGATGCCATCTGTAGTCCTGCAGAACAGCCCAGCAAAGTCCTATGGAGATGATCTATAAGCCATTTGCAGTTTAAGGGTTTGTGCCTTCTGAAGTTTGTATATTTTGCAGATTGTTTGTGCCATAGTCTTCAAAAACTGTTAGCTTTTAAGACAAGCAGATGGCTTTAACAAAATATATTTGCTGGCACCTGGAACAGGTGGATCTGGAATCAATTTATGCAGTGTAATTTTTTCCACACCCCTTTTGGAATAATTTTATACCCTGGAGCCACCTAAGGTGCTTATTATGTAGCCAATAGGGAACAGCTTCTGTCTGACTACATAAGATTTTACACATCTTTTATAGCTAATGCCTAGATTGAAATGCAGAATTTAGTGCTGGGAGTGCATGTGAATTTGTGAAACTCCCTGGAGAAGATGTGGGTGCGTGTATCAGTGAATGAATTATGCTTCTCCATAGACAGAGAGAGCTTTTTTTAGTGGTAACAAATGTCCTGTGTTCAGTGTTTGTCATTTTAAAAGCAGTGTTTTTCATTTCAAGTGCAAACCTTGTGCAAACCTTGTGCAGGTTACTGATGTAGAGTGAAAATGAAAAAAAATAGCTTCAACTTTATTTGAAAGGATAACAGAATGAAAATGTCTTATGTGGTATGCAAGTGTCCTGACTCAGAGATCGAATTGGTGGTTCCAAAATACAGCTGTGACAGTTATAACTAGTTCTGAAGGAAAGGAGCAGAGCCTGCCTGTCTTCTTGAGGGCCAGGAAACAAACTTTGAGACCTTGGCCACATCCTCATTCTTGCAGCAGAATTGGGGCCAACAAGCTTACCCAGCTGTGTGGATTCATAGCAACTTCAAAGAGGTTTTGAGTGGGTGCTGTGGAACCATCTGCACAACTGAGAGGGAGGATTAGGAACTAAATCTGGGAACACTTTGGGGCCAGCCTCTTAAGGGAAGAGAAGGCTGACTATGCTTGGCCTGTTGGGCAGGCTTAATTGCTTTGCTGTGTTGCTTGGCCACGTGGAAGTTGTTTATCCTGCTGTTTCAGCTAAAGGTTGCTTATTTATCTCCTATGATATTGATTTGCAACACATTAAAGATTAGGGGGAAAAAAATAAGAAGGCAAGAAATGAAGGGTAGGAACTTCACTCTGGATAACTCAGTTCAAGAGGGTAATGTAGTAAATTCAAGTGCATAGAAAGAGATGCTTTTTGGAGCCTGTATATATAATGCATGGAAGGAAAAATTGGCTAGATCTCAGAAGTTTGTTAGAGTGATTACAGATCCCCCTGCCCTGCCTCACGTTCCTTTCTCTGCTCTCCCTTCCTGATTGAAGATGATTGTCTGCCAGAAGGAGATTTTCAAACACGTGGTTTGGACAGGGCAATCAGTCTGTATTTATAAAACACTTAATAATTCACTCTCTGACCTTTTTGGGGTCTGCTCCACATATGAAGGACATTTTCACTAGAAACACAAAGCTGAGACTCAGTTTCTGCCTGTGTCCAATGTGCTCTTCCAGTCTAAGAGAGCTTAGTTTTCACTTGTAATTGCAGCTTATAAACACCTACTTAAAATAAAAGAAAATGGGGAAAAATATCATTAGTGGCTTGTGGTAGGATAGAGATACATACTTACTTAACATGATGAAAATAGGACTATGCACTGTAACTATGCAGTGTTCCAATAATGACAAAGGATGAATAACACAAATTAGGAAAAAATCCACAGTCCCTGCTTTGTGAGAATAATCAATTGCTATATTAGTACAACTTATCCTCATTTCTGATTTAACATCCATGCTAAGCAGTCAGAGCTCTTGAGGAGAGAAACTGAGGCATAAAAGGACTATGGCATGGAGAATTTTATGCCTGTCTGCTAAAGATACCATAAAACATAATGAAGCAGATGGGTGCTGAGTAAGGGTGCCAGAGACTGAAGTGAGTACAAATTAAACTTTGAGGCCTGTGAAAAGTCTGATCTTATGTGACTCGCTCAAGGTCATAGAGTGCATTAGTGTTACAACCCCTGAAAACACTTATTCACATACTTAATTCTACATGTGTAGTTAAACCTATGAATGAAATGTTTCATCTCATTCTGATGCTTTCCTGCATCAGAGCCCTTCATTTGTGCCTTTATCTCCATGCTAGACATTGCCAGTAGGTAACTTGATCGTGCAAATCCTTGACTCATCTAGGCAGTTCAGTTCAAGTTAGTGTGACTACAGTTTGGGAAAACAAGTACCCTCATTGCATGTGCACAATTGTTTCCAACATTTTGAAGATGAATTAGGGATCTTTCCTGTAGTTTGTATTTTCATATGCACACTAACCATGCATCTATATAGACTGAAAAAAAACAAAAGGGAGTTATTAACATCTTTAAAATTTAACATTCCCCCCCCCCCCTTAACCAACAGAAATTGTTCCCACGACAGTAATTTACTAGATACTTTCTGTATTTGTCTAGGACTGTACATCAGGAATACAGAGCATGATTTTGTTAATGCTATGTGTTTCCTCTAATGAGTCTTTGAAATATTAAACCGACTTATATTTGGAATGAGCTTTGCACACCTCCTTGTCTGTGGTTGCTTTGCAAATCCAGGCTTCACTGTTTTGCCTCAGAGAATTATGAGTTTATTATACTCCTGGAATGCTAATAGCACTTTGTTTTTCCCCTAAATTTCTTCTTCATATTTATTTATCGATTCTTCATTTGAGCACAGTTTTGCAGATAATGATGTTACTACTGAGAATAGTTGGTGTGAGTTAATTTTAAGAAGGCTGGAGTTACAATGCCATCCTTTTTGTGCCAAGAATTTCTCTGCAAAGTTCAAAGCTCAGGCATCCAAAATGCTGCATTAGTTAAAACGACTGGATAAGATTGCTCCCAGTGCTATATTTCATTCCTGATTTCATAAAGACAAAGTGCATCAAGGCGAACAAACCTAAATTTAATTTTTCGTTGCAAACTCATTGGCAGATTTGCAGATGACGTACTTTGGGGAAGCAGTCTTTCCTAGGGTCACTCGGTCGTTACTCAAATGAAGTTCATTGACTTTTAAGAGGACACATGTGAACTGGGTTTTTAGCATTTTGCCCTTTAGTTTACATTTTACTTTTGATTCCTGAGATTCTTCCCCATCTAGTCCCTCTTCCCACAGTGATGGACAGTAACTCCAGAAAGATGCTTCCAGACATTTTATCTGCCTTCACTGAAGACACAGAACTTCCCTGAGCTGATTCATGTTTGAGCTGGTCAGCTATTCTAAACAAACATACGATTTTGATATAAATATTTATGAAGGAAGAGAACATTCTACAGTTCTTGGCAAAGTGTTTAAAATTCAGCAGCCCTTGCAATTATGTTGCCTCTTAGTTGCTCAGTTACAAAGTTCTTGGTCCTGCTATGCTTTTATCAGGAGAGAAGAGCACCCCATTTTCTTGCTATGGAAGAACTTGTGAACTGCAGTCAAGTCATCTCTTAATTTCTTTATGATATTTCAATATGATACTGGATTTTTCAGTGTGTTTTTCAATATCAATACCTGATGGCTCTTCTCTGAGCACTTTCTAAGGATGCCACTGGCCAAATAAGACAGTAGTACTGACAGCTGCAAAAGTTTGGGAGAACAGCAGGGATTGCAGAGCAAAACTAGGCAGAGGTGTGGCAGTGGATAAGGGCTATAAAGTTGGGAAGACAGAAAAGAGGTGTAGTGGTATAGGAAGCTGTTGGCATGAGAAGCCTAGTGTGTTACATGCCTGGGGAAGAACTGTAGTGGTAAAAGGCAAGAGCAGGTTTTTACTGGCAGTGGAGGATGGCTGGGAGCTGGGTAGGGACTGCAGCAGCAGCACTGCTTGTAAATCACAGCAGTGTTGTATCAGGGGAACTCTTTGCAGGGAAATGTCAAAACATCTGTCTGTACTTTGCCTGGGCATAACCAGACTCTCTCTTTCACTGAGGAGCACTCTGATGCAGGCAAAGAGAAAAGAGACACTTTAAACTAACTGAGGGCAGAGTTCAGGTAGAGTTTCTCATGAGGAAGACACTCAGTTCTTGCAAGTGTAAGATCTGAGCCTGCAGAATCAAACTCACTTTTGCAATCTGTACAAGCCCAAGAAGGTGTTACTAATTTCAGTGAAAGAGCCTGTGGATGAGATTTTACCGGCCTGAATTCTTGATTGCTAACACAAGGCAAACACATTTAAACTATTCCCAAAAGTTATACTAGTGTATGGTTGAGGTGCACTAGCCTTAACTGTGATACTCATGGTTTGAGAGGACAAGAATCTTCCCACAAGTAGTGCAATTTCTGTTTTTAGTTTGGAAAGATGTTATCATTTAATGAACACATTTTGTTTTCTGGCAGCCTACTCTGCTGTCCATTTACAAAGCTCTCAAAGGGTTTGCATGTCCATGAAAAGTTCAAGAGCCAATTCTACTCACAGACAGGGTAGTGCAGCCTCAGTGAAGAGCTGTGGTTGTGCTTGACTGAGGACTAGTAATATGAGACCAAAAATCAAAGTCAAGTTTGTACCTATGGAATCAGATTGCAAAGGGATGATATTGCTCCAGAGGCACTCTCCAAAATTAGGTCAGCAAGATTATGCTGCTGCAAAACCCAGAACCAAGAGAAACATTTCCAGTTTTAATTAAAACAAAACATAAAACAACAAGATCTCTATTTCTGCTGAATTTTAAGCTTCCCACATGTTTGCGCATAAGATGCAGAAGTAATTGATTAGAAACAGAAGTAAAATAATGAGGCTTGCTTTTTTTTCCCTTTCCCAAGCTGATTCAACTGAGGAAGGGAAAAGAGACCACTGAAGATTTTACTTGGGTTGAGTAAGACTTTTCTCTACAAATGGACCAAATAAACTACTGAAGTGCTTCAGTGAAGTTTTCACAATGGCCTGATCCAGTGGGATTATTTACATGGCAGACATTTACCTGAGAGAATAAAGGGTCTAAATTCATAGTCTAAAGAACTGGAAATAATTTGATGTTTGTAGTTCTAATGGTCTAAGATATTTGTAGAAGAGACAAGGGTCTGATTCTGCATCAGGGAACAGCAGTAGGAAAAGTTTCATCTATGTAAGTTAAAATTGAATTTTTCATTTAAAAAACCCAAAAAGTTCACATCTTGCTGTTCTTATCTTAGGATCATTTGCTTTTGAGATTGGCATACTACCTGAGTCAGCTGCAGGACTTGGCCCCAGGTTTTCAACCTGACAGTACCTCGTTAAAATGCAGCAGTATAATTTAGGCATCTCTTATTTGTTTTGAATAGCAGAGCTAACATGTCTGTCAGGTACAATGACTTGATAGACATGATTAGAAGGCAGGAGATCAGGAAAAATGTGTGCTTATCACAGCCAACTCTCCCAGATGAAAAAGTAAGTGGGTCGATGGCGTATTTGCAATTGAGGTGTAACTGAAAGCTTTTTTAGAAATGTCCTTTGTGGACTGCTCTGAAATGGTGTTTTCTATTATGGCCAGTTTCTGGAACAGATTATCATGATTGTAGGAAGCACTTCAAAGCAGATTGATGTAGGAAGATCTTTCACCAAAAACTTTGGCTTCTCTGTAAGACAGAAAGCTACAAATGTGTCTGCAATCTGTGTTGTTTCAGCTACAACAGCATTTATTTGAGAAAAATGGGCTGCTCTTAATTTGCAAAATGCTGCAGAGCTCTTTTTATTTTGCTGGCCCCTCTGTTTCACAAAGGGGTTCAAAGGTTGTGTTTCTTTTCTCCTATATCCTTCTGTATTTCTGGTTGGTATTTTTTAAAGGCTGAGATTTAAAGATTATAATGAAATATTGAGCTGCGTTTGATAAACAGTCAGACACTAATTTAATATATCAGCAGCCAGACTTTCATAGAACAGACCTTAAAGCATCATCTAGTCCATTCCCCCAGCTCAAACTGCATCAGTCAGACCTCCACCAGTCAGCTGAACACAGGCTCAGCTGAACTCAGCAGTAGCTAAACTTTAAAATACATTAATTTTTCAATTTTCACCCACAAGACTAGCAATATCCTATTTCAGCAGGACTCTGAAAAACTTTATTTGTAGGCTAAAGTCTGTATCTTTGAGAATTGAAATCTTCTACTTCCCAGCAAACACTGGAGCAAATAGGAAAAGCCATTTGGGAAAAAACCAGGCAGTAACAGCACACTGAGCTGTGGTGGGATGCTGGTAAATTCTTCTTGTGCAGAAAATGAAAGGCAGCAGTAAGAAGAAAGACAAGAATCTGCTAGAACTTTCTTGCCCCTCTATATTTTGTAGCACATGCAGAGGACGGGAAGAAGAATTTACAAAAAAAGTCATCATGTTATTTTGTGCCTTATCCTGCTGTAATATGACAAACCCATTGCATTGTCCTTTATGATTCTTTAGTGAACAAATTTCTTTTTTACCAGGAAAGAAGCTGGGGCAAAGAGAAGTGAAGGCACTTGTCTAAGCTCAGAGGGAGGCAGTGAATGACAGTCCTGCAGACACAGTCACTTTTTCTTGTCTTGTCTGACAGCAGAATTGTGATGGATTCTTTATGTTAAAGCAGAAAGGCCTTGAAACAGTCCCTGCCCATTCTGGGAAATTATTTTTTCCTGTAAAGCAAGGCCAAATGCTGCTGAAGGATACCTTATGAATACTTAGGGTAACTGTTAAAAATACATTTTCTTTATCCACAATGTCTTAAATGAACAATTCTGACAAATAGCATATTGCTTTTGTGTATCAGCTCTTACAATAGCTAAAGCAATACACTCTACTCCAATCCATGGGTTCAGTTCAAAGTTGGCATCTTGCTGTTTGAAGCATCTCCAAGACCTTCTCTTTACTCTTCTGCTCAAGTATTCTTTACCTCTGGGAGGCTGGGAGTCTGCCTTGCTTATGAAAGAAAATAGGTGTTGTTGGAAAGACTGTTCACACAACTCATGCTGTAGGTTGTTGGTTTCCTGCAGCCACAGCATGTCTGGTGTTCACTACAGAAGTTGGGCATGGAGGGGCCAAATACACTGCAAGTTCCTGTATTATCAAACACTCTCTCCAAACAGCGCTGGGCTGTTCTGCTTTGACCTGTGTAGGGACTCTGTAGCTATGCTATTGGCTCTTCTTTAACCTGTTCTTCCTCACTCATGCACCATTTCATCATTTAAAACCCCTCTTTATTTATTGCTCAAGGTATTTCTCTTTGTCCTTACTCTGTTACTTAATTCCATAGAATTTATTCTTTTAGTCCAGAATACAATTTATTTACAAAATGTGGTAAGTAAACTAAGTTATCTTATACAAAGGACTTTTTCTGGTTCTTTCTGAAAAAGCACAGATCACACTTATATAAACTTCTAAAGCAGACAACTCTGTGAGCACTTTCTTATCTTTTCTTTTCTCCATCATAGAAAATTAATAGCCAAGCACCAATTTTGTCTGTATTTTTGGTGAGCATAAATCTACTTAACATGTAATATGCTTCTTGCACTTACACATAATTAAATCATATTTGTTCTTAGAAACTATTCATCTAGTGTAAACCTGCTTCCTTAGTAAATACTCCTTTAATTACTAGAACAAATAGATTGTGGGATTTGGAGTTGATTATCACAACATTTCTTTCCCTGATGTCTGCTTCAGATCTGCACAGTAGAGAGGTCTGCTAAATAAAGCCAGGAAACACAGCAACAAGCTTTTTCACAGTTTGAAAATAAATACATCTTACGAATACCTCACACCTACAGAACCTTTCATTTGGGGAATACAAAGTGCTTTGCCATACTGTGTGGGTATTATTTATTTCCATTTTAAGGTAGGATAACGTGGAACAGAGAGAGAGGTAAGGGCTGATAAGGCAACATTCCCAAGTTGATTTAACAGATGTAGCTGTACTAAAATGTATATGGTTGTACATTACTCATGTAGAGCAGCAGAGGACATGGCTTTTCACACAGGCTAATGAGCTACAGCCTCCATTTTTCGATGTCTGGTTGGGCATTTCTCATCTCAGGGGCCCTGAAAGCTCAAAGTAGATGGAAGTCATGGAGAGTTAGAGACAGTAGGGATCTCAGAGCTGTGCCTCTCCAGAAAGACACCTCAGTTTTGGATTTGGCCACTGCTGTTCAGTGGCTTTTGACTGGGGTGTGCAGTCAGTGGCAGAGCTAAGAGACAAGTACAGGTGGCCAGCTTCCTGGTCTTGCTGTGCCAGAACAGAACAATTTAGTCCCAAAAGCATATCCTCATATTTGTTGCCCAACTCATTTACGAGTTTGGAAGCTCTGTGTGAATAGTACAACAACAAAGCCATGTGCCTGTCCTCAGTGTTTCTGTGCTTGCCTCTGGGAAGGTGCATGTATATGTGGGTGTCACTGTTTCCCAGGATTTTTTATGTTGAGACTGTATAGGAGTAATTCCAGTAATTCCCCAGAAGTTATGGGAGAAATATATTTCCTGTGGGAGGAGTGTTTAAGAGTTGTCAGCAGCTTCGTGTTTCTTAACCACAAGGTAAGGAGTTTCTGATAAGGGAGGGTAGATTTTGAGCTCCAGCTTTCTCCTGCTGAGTTAATTAACCAGAGTTTAAAGCACTTCCTCTCCTGAGCTGGAGTTTCTTATGTGAGAAAGAGAGGTAAGAGGCCATAGCCAAATGAGAGTCCCAATTAAGGACACAGGTGAACAAGGCTCATAAATGACTGTCTTGAGTCTGAGCAGAAGACCGTGTCTGCCAGTGAAATACTTTTTGGACATATCCTTAATGAAAGGAAAGGCTTTACTGTGAAGTCAGCAGTCAAAACATCCTTTCTGCTGTTAGAGTCAGCATGCCACATGTGCTCTGCTTCCTCCTGGCTTTTCTTCAGGATTGCAGGCAAGCATTTGGGGGACAGGTGGGAATATCAGAGTTGAGAGGGGCCACTGGATGCTGTGATACCACAATATTTGGAACAGTTCTTTGCATCTGCTTGTCTTTGAATGGGTTAAATTCATAAAGTCATCTCCATTCACACATGTACTTACTTACAGAAGTCTTCTGACAGTTGCTGTTTTCTTTTTTCCTCAGTGGAGCTTTTAGGTGTAGCTGAATCTCATCAGGAAACGGACTGCAAAAGAATGAATATGTTGCTTAAACAAAATTCTTTAGCAGCTAATGGGTTTAGAGTTTTAGTTCTCTATGCACTTTAGGTCTGAAAGCTCATAGGCTGTTCCTTCATGGCTCTGAGGGCTCTGTTTTAACAGCAAGGTCATCAAGGGCCCAAATAAGTACCTTGAATGTTGGTAGTGCTAATACAGCCTGTGCCTTGTCATCTGGTGCAGGTGTGCCTACCTGTGTGGTGGTTGCATCTCCTGCCTGTGGTGGAATGATAACTAAAGAGTGCCTTTATATGGTTTGGTGTAATCCTCTTAACCACGAGAAGACGCTCTGACTGTGTAATGCAGTATCCGCTCGGGGAGTTAGGAGGAATTACCTACTGCAGTTTAGATTTACATCCTGGATTACTGGGCAATAATTTCCTTTCTGCAGGAAGTTCTAATTCATGCAGAGGTCAGATGGGGCAGGGACAGGAAGTTTAAGCCAACTCCAAGAGGATGTCTGATGAGTGCTCTCTGCCTCAGCTTTTCATCATGAATGACTACAAGAGTACACGTAACCTGTTTTGTTCATTGAGATCAAAAGTTATTTGGGGATGAGAAGTGACTCTGTGGATAGCATCTTGTACTGTGCCACTCAGGTGGAACCTCTGTCTGTCTCTGTAACTCAAATAACAGTGGGAATCCATCTGAAATCCAGCCGCCCTGTGGTTTAAATGCTTTCTCTGTGTTTTCAGATAACAATCTCCTTAGCTCTTTGAGGCATTTAATGAAAATTGTTTTAACAGGACTGCAGTGTTGTTGTGTGTGCTTTCTTGTAGTTAGGGGGTGAAACCATACAGTACTGGAGCTGTAGCATTTTGCTGTGCTGTGACAGGTGGCATCGATTTTACAGTTAGGTGAGACTGAATTCAAATGTTTCCTTATTGAGTTTATCGGCACCTCCAACTAACAACGTTAAAAGGTTAAATGGTATGTACGTTACACTGCACACAGCCCAAAAATTTGTTTAGAGAACCAAAACAATAGTCTCTTGTGACTGGTCCCTTCACCCTACAAAATTTCTGTGTGTGGATGTCAAGCCTTAACGAGGTTGTCCAAGATCATTGGACAGGGTATTCTTACATCTTTTCTGTTCCTCTTGTGGAGAACATTTCTGGCTGAAAACTGAATTGAAGGAAGGGCAAAATGGGCTCATGAGCTGAACATAGGTTGAAGACTCGGAGCATACCTGAAACATCTGGGAATGATGTGGCATTCATGGCTAGCATTGTCCTGTGACAGACTTACTCTGTGAATATGAGCATGTCCCATGAACACTTACGGTTCCTTAGTCAGCCTCCCTACAAAGCAAACAGTGCTTCACAGAGATGTTGTGAGGCTTTGGTCGCTGGGATTTGTAAGGCTCTGGGAACACTTTGGGCCAGCTACAGAATCACAAGTATTCATATTGCTTGGTCAAGTAATCCTGTATAACTGTTACCTGCTTTGGTCTGTGGTAACAGTTAGAAAGGGACATGAATAGACTGAGAAAGAGAGATGTATGCTGTGATTGCTTAAATACAAACCTGGGAATTGGTAAGTTTTAACTTCTAAACTCATTGCTACCAGCAGCTCACTCGATGCCTTGGGCAAACACTGGGAAGTCAGTATCGGCTTTCTCTGTTGAAGTAATAATGTTTGAGAAAAAAGTAGAAGACAGACAGCACTTTGTAGAGTTGTAAGAATTAATCAAAGATTGTTTTAGAGGATTGCCTGAAAAGTGCTATATATTTTAAAAGGTTTCTTAAGTCTGTATATTAGTTTTATGCATAAGAAAAAAATCAATTTGAAACACAGCTCCCATTTGCTGATTTCCGTTTGAAATGACCCTTTCTTTCATCAAAACAACAGAAAGGACAGATGTGTGCTATTAAAAACAAGATGTTCTAGTTCAAACTGGTAGCATTATCTCTGAAACCCGCCCTGCTGGAGCAGTGCTTGCAGTAAAAATAGATTCCCACTGGTTAGTTGCTGCTAACTCTTTCACTTCATTCCCCAAATTACTTGCAGAACAGCTGTCATCCACCCTTACTTCCTTTGATGCAAGAAGTTTACCTTTCCCATCCTTAGATTCCTCCACACCCTGTGTTTCCAGTAACGAGCAGTGATCAGTGGTGAGTCACTTGACACACTGAGTGTCTAAGTGTTGGCTTTGCTCCTAGTGACATGTGCCAGCCTGGGCAGGAAAAAAAAATAAATTAAAAAAAACATAGACCCTTAAGGCGTGATAACTGGAATTATTTCCCTTCACCCCTTCCCACAGAGTGGAAATCCAGCTTGTATACGGAGTTCACGAACTGGAAACAAGCTGCTGACTCCATGGCTGCTGTTGGCAATGATCCTCCAAACCGCAGCACTCACACTGAAAGCCAGACCTCTCCAGTGCATTAAGGCTCACACACGCCTTTAATTGTTGACCTTCCTTTCAGGACTAAGAGATCACAAAAGAGTTGTCAAGCTCTCTTGTCAGTGGTCCACGTTGCAGTGATTCCCTCGCTAACCTGACCTTGAAGGAGGCTGCAATTGAAGATGCTCTTCATTGTCTCCTCTACAAGTGCACATTGCAAGGGTCCAGCTGCCACTGAAGTTTCTGGTAACTTGATTTAGTTGGCACCAGCTTTGATGTGGACTGAAATGCTGAGAGCAAATTGTCTTTTTAGACTACCTACCCCTCTAAAAGGTACTTAAGCAGTTACTGTATTTGTTCCTCCTGAATTTAAAGTCTGTGAATCGGGTATGAGCCTTCTGCTATGGACCTGATTCAAAGACTCCTGTTACAGAAGGAAGAGTATGTCTTGAAATTCCTTCTATTGGCTTTCGATCAGGCTGTCTTTTGAAGATACTTGTATTCTTGTCAAATCTGAACCAAGTATTCATGAGGACTGTGCATATCCTTACTGTTTCAGAAATTTTTGCATTTCACTCCTGCTGGCATGCCCAGTTCACAGTTCCTCTCATTTAGAATGGTTTGTGGTCTGTAGAAGCAGCTTGGTTTTCATTACTGCATTGGACATGGATAGCTACCAAGATTGTATTTTAATAGAAGGTAGAATAAATCAATGTTGTACAACTGAAGTTCGAGCCAATAGCATATTTTACTTTAGTGAGTCTACCAAAGCCAGTATTTTTTTAAGCTGAATGGGGACTGTACATCTGTTGCGGTACAGCTGGAATACACGTCGTTAAGGGCAGGGTGTCCTCTCCAGGGCCTGGGTGTAGCACTTTACATGCCGTCCACCTGCAAGGGACTGTTTTCACTTGGCTGCACTGAACTGTGGTCATGGTTGAAAATAAGCAGATTTGTTATTTAATAGCTTTGGCAATCTGACAGGGGGTTTTAGTGAAAAATCTAGAACACACTTGGTTGGCATCCTGTTCCCATCAGGAAGGACTCATGTAACAACAAATCCCTGTGCCTGTCCTCTTCTGGTAAGAGTGCTATATCTTCGGAAGAAAGAAGGACTTCTAGTGTGTTGCTGTTTGTTGACACCAGTCTGAGAAGGATGATCATAGTACCGCTGCTTCTCAGAAACAGCCTTTTGGCCTTGGCTACCCTCTTTGGTGAAGGGTTTGAGGGCAGCCTAGAGTTCCTTATTCTCCTTGGAGGTTGTGGATCTATTCTGCTGAATGCAGGAGGGCAGGTCTCTGCTGTTTCCCTGTCAGAAGTCCCCCCAAAAGCAAGAGCAAACCTCAGTTGAATTGCTTCTCTTACAGGCTGGTAAATTATACGGCTCTTTTGCATGGAAACGGGCTGAGCTCCAGCCTTTCTCATGCAGTTTGCCCTGTAACCCCTGTTCCTTTCCTGATTCCCATCTGCATTGTCACGAATGGCCAAGCTCCTGTCTGCTGCCGACAGCACTGCTGCCCTCCCAGCAGGGCAATGCCCTTCGCTCCCTCTGCCCAGTCCTTGCAGGCTGTAGGCTTGGATGCCCTCCTTTGCTGTCATCCTCACAGGCGTACCTAATCCAGTGATTACAGCTGTTTGTGTTTCACCAGAGACCCTCCCCATCTCCCCATCTGTCTGACAGGCTGGTCGGGGTGGTAAGGAAGGAGGAATTTTGAGGCACTCCAACCTTGGGCTGAAATACACGGACTTATAATGACATTTTCAGCTGAATGTTAACATTAGCTGTTTGTGAAGCCAAGAATGTGTCTCTTCGTGCCACTCGAACACTTCACTGAGGGCGAGGGCACAATTAGTCATTCAGCAGGCAAACATCTGGTGCTTTTGTGTGCCCTGCAGCCCTTCCTCGTTAGGAGGCCTCACCTTGGCCTAGCTAAGCCAGGAATGTGTTACTGCAAGCACTGTAATGTTATGCTTTTAACCACCATCATAAATGAGAAGGGGGTAAAACTTGGTTGCTCATGTGGTCTTTTCTGCTTCTGTATCCTTGTATTTCTAGATCCTAACTCATTCTGGACAATAATTCATCTCTCTCGGTAGGTGTGATAGATAAAAGAAATAGGATTTTCAGAGGATTTTTAATCCACTGATTCTGTCCTTTCAGGCAGAATAGGTGTCAGAAAACCAGGGAGAATAAAAAATGCTCTTATAAAATCTCTTCTTATTTCCTTCCCATACTTTGCTTCCCTTCTGAATCCCAGAGCCACCCTATGAATGTGGACAATTCATGGCTCATATTTGAATCATTGCAAAACTTCTTCCTTTTGTTCCTTTTCCCTGCCGTTGTTTCCTTCATTTCTGGCAACTCGCATAGGCTTTTATTCTAGAGTGACAACAAGTTTCTTTATTTCCCACAGACGGGGAAATGTCCTTTTTCAAATGCCTCTCCTCGTTGCTCACCTGCAATAACTGGCTTCTCCAGCTCTTCCAATTCTTAGCACATCTTTTGTCCTGTGTGAACATAAAACTGCCTTTTGTTTTTCTCATGTCTTCTTCCAGATGCAGTTCAAGATGTGTGATGGGCTCATAGTCCACCTAGTCTGTGGCTGATGCAAGGTGTCTTGAGGCTTGGAGCTGAAAGGGCATTACAGCTGCTAGGAATGCAAACAGCGTTTGTTGTCAGAGCCCAGAATTGCTCCAGGTATCTCAATAGATCTTAATCACAGCCTGTTTTCTTCAGCCAGGCATAGCTTCAGGCACAGAGAAACAAGGTGCATTTTCTCCTTTTGGCTTTAAGTAACTGAGCATCTATTGCTTCCCTTGGGAAAGCATATCATTGACCAGTAGTGAACTCTGTCTAACAACCATACTAAACTTTTCTTAAGTTCTTGCCCCTTCACCCAATTAGTTCTTTTCAGACTTTTACACTTTTTCCATATTTGTAGATAGCTCTGTTGGTACCATATGTTATGTCAGTGATCAGTATAAGCTTCATACTTATAAATTGCAGTTTAATGCTGCTACAAGTTTCACTCTGGGGATGTACATTTTCCCGTGCCAGTAATTAATGCTCAGCTCAAGCTCCAGCATGTTCTTTGATAAACCCACTTGAGCATCTTATGTGCTCTGCATAAAACTGTAGTTCTGGCTGCCTTTGGAAATGTGGCACCACAGTCTTGGAGCAAGGTGAGTCCATGCAGTTGGAAGCCACTAACCCCCTTATTTAATGTGTATGTGAACACCTGCTCATGTTGTCTCTCTAGCAAAATGATTTTGCTTGGTAAGCCAGGTCAGCTTCTGAACGGAGCCTTGTGCATGAGAAGTACAGATTGCTGTCCCCAAACCATGTGTGGGTGTGTGCATGTGTGTGATATATGGGTGCAAATACAGCCAAGATACTTCACACTTCCCAGCTGTGAGTTATGGGTAATGTCAATTCTAGGTACTATTATAAAACCTTCCCAAACCAAATACTAATCATTACTCTGTCAAACAGTGCCTTTTCTTCAAAACAGGGGCTCATCTACCACCAAATCCTAGAGGAGCCTTTGCTTTTGTCTATATCAGATCTGAATCCTTAGGGTTTCAGAGGAAAATACTTCATTTTCAGGCTATCCTTGCTATCATTCAGCTTGGTGATTAGGCTACCATTTTCTTTGATTTCAGCTCAATGACCAAGCACTCTGGAATTACACATCAACCCCTGTTTCATGTATTTTATGATTCATTGTAATTTAAAAAGAATTCTTTTTGGGAAGCCTGAAATTTTACTGGTGTCTGAAGATCCAGAGAACCCATTTAGAGGAAAAAGACTAGTAAAAGTAAGAGGATATAAAGCATCACTGGCTGTGTCTTTTGGTTTAAATCACATTCATTTCATAAAAGTCTTGAACACATCTCTTAAACTTTAATACCTGAATTTCAAGCCCAGCAGTCAGTGGAGTTTTTAGCACCAGCCAGAGAGTGCTCTTAGTTGGCAGGCAGATGGTCCTTTCCCCTCTTCTACATTCTTTTAACGCACTATCGCTGCCAGTTGGGCATTTGAAAGCCTCATTAATTTTCCTTGCTGTTTGGCAATAAGACCTTGCTTGTTCCTTGCTGTCTTCCATTACTGAAACCTGTGCAGTTTTCAGATTGCTCCTACTTGTTGCTTTGCTGTGGGGCTGGATTATTTGCCTTGCTCAGAAACCCAGTGGTGGTGTAGGAAAACACTGGGATGTGATGTCCAAAGCACAAGCGGTTAGAGTGTGAAAAGGAGAAGTTTGGTGTGTGGATGCAAGGAGGGAATTAGAAATGAGAGAGAAAGGGACATGTCAAGATGATATTAGATCCAGCAAACTCAGAGGAAATTAACTTTCTCTGGTTAAATTATCTCTGCTTTGATGTTGTATAATAACCAGTGATGTTTCTCTATACTTTCTGGAGAAGTGTCAGGCCTCTGTGAAGGTCTGGAAGTACACCTAGCATCTGAAAATACTAATTCTGCTGAACTTTTTTTTCCCCTTTCCTCCCCAACTGAGAAATGCTTTACAATGTAGCCATCTTTAATAAAATGAATCTGAGAAGTGGCAGCGTGGAGCTGCATGTTGAGTGGTTTCCAATGGCTCTATATCTCATTATCCAAGTTATAGGATGGATTTTTGACTGCCTGCCCTGCAAACTCATTTTGAGACAGGTGTGTTAAAAATGCATGTGTCCTTGGTTACCTGGAGAGAGCAGAGGTGCTTTGTAGCTCTGAGTTAAGTTAAACGACTAAAGCCTGTATTATTCATCAAGACAAAATCATTTTCTGAATCTGGAAAAAAAAAAAAAAGAAACTGTCTTGTCTTTGAAAATCATTTATCTGGCCTTGATTTTCCTCAGGGCAGCAAGTAGAAGTCAAGTTTAAAACAGAGATTAAAACTCTTTTTCAGTGAGATCAAGAAAAGTAAATTGCCAGCAGAACCACTTTTGATCAAATGAGTGTCTGCTGCAGGAATTGACTGTGCTGCCTGTGCAGCACAATGTTACAGTGTTCATCTGCTCTCCAGTCAGTTAGCACTGCTTCCTGCTCTTCCTCTTGGTGTGCCTGGCAAATTGAGAAAGATGGATGTGTAAAAGGTTTTGTCTTTCTCATGTGGACTTCTTGAAAGTGAAGAGCTCACTGATAGATCAACAGCAGTTGCATCTGTCAGCACGTGTACAAGGAAACCACTGGCGCTATGGATTCGTGGTATCTGCACCTCTGCTGATGGCATGGAAAACAAGCAGTGGTTTAGAGTTTTGTCATGGCTTAAAGAGGACCTGACTAGCATTCTGCAGACCTCAGCTTGAGGTGTGGTTGTCTGGGTTCTCACAAGTTGAGAAGAGTCAGATACAACCAAATCTTCAGTGCAGAATTGAGGGTGATAATAATTATTCATGTGCTGAGTTCTTCTGCCAAAGGGTTGGATGTTGCTGGAGTAAGAGCACTTCTTTAAGGTAAGAAGTAATTCTGATATCCTAACTGTCCTGTGATCAGTATCTATCCAATTCATACCTCAGTGCTCTTTGCTTTTGAGCCCGAGTCTTGGACAGGTGACAAAATGAAGGAATTTATATTTTTGGTGTCATGGTGAGTTATGGAGGAGAAAGGTGTGTTGGGATTGTGTATGAGCAGGAGCTCAGCAATGTCACCAAGGGGATCAAGGCAGCCACAGCTGAGAGAGTGTCTGTGACAAATAACAAAAGTAATATATTGATTGATTTTCCTGAGCTTTCACACTAAGAGAGAGGATCTGTGGAGAAATTTCTCCATACAAAGAATTGGGATTGATGAGCTTGGAGAATATGGATCCATATTCACTTTTGGTCTATCATCCAACTCCTCTCTTCTAAATTGCCATCCTTGGACTTATTACAGGTAAGCTCATTGACCAGCTTGTGAGGCACAGCAAAAATAGTATGTGGGGGTTTTTTTTCCCTAAAAATGCAATTGGTGTCTTTTAAATGTCAATGCCAGTGGTATTGTTATTATTTTTTCACTGATTCTCTTGTGCCATAATGATAGCTAGCGAGGTAAAACCAAAGAACATACAAGGTTTAGCCTCTTGTCTAGGAGGAAGAGTTCCAGGTGTTACCTATAACAAGGAATGTTCAAGATAGCCTGTAGTTTTGTCTCTTTGTATTTCTCCGTAGCATTTCAATTGGTTATACTATTCTTTCTCTTCTCTCCTAAAATATTTGTGCATCTGTATGATATGCTGTTAAACAGATACCATTTTCCACTCCAGATGTAACTGCATTGCTGGGCAGGATGGAATGTCTTCTAAGTATAGTTCGCCAAACACTTAATCACTCTGAGCATGAGATAATTCTACCATTAAGAGCACATATCTTGTCTCCTTAATAAATCTCAGACTTGTTTTCTTTAAAAGGATTGAAGAAAGCTACCATTTTTTCTTACTCTTTTGTAAAGTGTATTAGTTGTCACCCAGATTCTTGCAATAGCATTTTATCTGGCTGTTTTCTCCTCTTCATTATATAGCAGCACTTAATTGAACTGAATGAACTATACATGAACATAAAGTGGTGATTACTCAGCCCTGCTTGTGTTAATTCCCAAATATAATTTAACAATTTAAAAAAGTCTTAACTTCACTCAGTAGTTTTAGAGCATCAATCACAAAATTAATTAAAGCTTTCTAAATACGCCATGCAAATGATGCTTTACACCCCCAAATACATAGATCATATAGAATTCGTAAGTGTTGGGGGAGGCTTCTTGCTGCAGCTGCCTGCAGTGCACTGATGTGATGACTTACATCAGAGGACCACAGTGTAATGAGCTGCTCTTTGGTGGCTGATTCTCTGTGCAGTGGAGGCTGCCACCAAACGTGTTGGAGTTGGAGTTGAGCGGGAGTAAGATGTTATCACCCCAGCTGCTCATCTCCAAAATCCTGCTGCAGGTTATTTATTTTGGTTAACGTGCTTTGCTCATTTGCAATGGGCCAGGAGAGCTCACAGAGTCAATTTTTATGTTCATCTGGCAAGTGGTAACGTGCTACCACAAGATTTATTGTTGTTTCTTTATTTTTTAGGCATAGCTATTGCTTACATTGTAGTTATTGCATGTTTTTATTTGCCCTGTTATTAACACTCCTGTTGTTGAAGTCTTTTCTTCCTCAGCTGCTACTTGCCTCCAGTTATTCTCTCCTCAAATCTTGTAGTCTTCACTTAAATTTTGGCCAGATTGTTTTACTGATTTTTAAGTAGGATGCCTTTGGAATCCGTCAGGTAAAACAAGATATATGAAAGCTACAGTATAGTAAAAGTCCATCATTTTGTGATAAGCCCATGTATAGTGCCAAGAACAGGGGGACCCTGGTTTCTCACCAGGGCTGGGGAGTCTCAAGTACCCCACAGAGAAGCAAGACTGGGATGAATCTCCAGACTGTTGACTCTGCTCCCTGCTCCTGAGAGATGGTATGTTGTGCAGTCCTAGCAAGACTCATTTTTAATAGGTGTGTTATTCTCACTGGAACACTGTTAAAGAAACTCAGTCCTTTGGTAGTCAGAAATACTTTCGAAGGTGTAAGCTAATACTATTCAGAGGTAGCTTATATAATTTCTTTTCTTGTATGAACACTTTCTTTTAACCTAAATAGCTCTTTTATACTGATGTAGTTAGTAATCATCTCCCCTCTCAGCTTTTGTTTTCCTAAGCCAAACAGTCTAAGCCCATGAGATTCATAAAGTGTCTGATAGCATGAGTAGCTTTTCTCTGGACCTACTCAAGTCTGAATTCCTCTGCTTTGGGTACAGGATAGAAATGTACTGTACAACTCCATTAACGTTTTCCCAGCTCTGCTACAAAAATGTGTTTTAATACAATGATGTGGCTTCATTTGTCTTTTTAACAACTGTGCCTGCCCTGATAATGACACTGGTGCTTTTGAATGCTGTTATAAACCCAGGTCTTTAGCTTTCTCATCCACAATATTCTTGTTGTTCTTTTAAGTACCCGATCTTGTCTTTTGCATTATTCAACTTCTTACTCCACATCTCTTAACTCATGTATGATATCACTGTTCTCTTCTGTATCACCAAATGTTATGAACTGTGAATCAGCATCACCTTGCATTAGAATATGCCACTGGATTAAGAGTGTGAGCTGTACAATTCAGGCTGCAAGTTGCTGTGCAGCACTTGCTGCATGTCTGACTCGTCTGCAGGGGTTTAGTCTGCAGTGAAGCTGCAGAAGTTGCAGCTGGAAAGTTTTCATCTTTCAGCTCATGGTAGTAGATTATTTAATTCTGAATGTCTTCAGCTGAATCCCCAATGTACCTGTCACATTGGTTTCCACAGAGTTGCAAGATCCTGTGCTGTGCTGAACTATTTCAGTGTGTGCTCACTTTCAGGTCCTCAGCATATGCTGAAGATAAACCTGCTTTGCTCAGGGCAGCTTTTCATCCAGATGCATTTCTAGATGTGCCCCTGCAGAATTCTTTGCAGGACTGTAGCCTAAATCACTTTCAACTTGATGGTGATACAGATGCAGCCTGTGTCAGGCTGTGTATGGGTATTTGCACTTCCCCGTGTATGTAGGATTCAGAGGTGACCCACTGTCATCCCATTAATGAAACTGGAACAAGCATGATTTACTTTCAAAGCAGTGGAACTCCATATGGACAAAACGTATGCCTATGCAGAACTCCTCAGCAAAGTAGGATTTTATGCAATGTTACTAAATCTACTAATAGAGACATAGGTTGGAAATTCCACTTACTGGCAAAACCCGAAGCTGGTCAAATTCCATAGTAAAGTTGTCTATTGCAGGATTCCACTGCCCTATTCAGTGATTCAAGGGAGGTTACACCAGGGGATGAGTCTGGCCAGTTAATTTACCCTTGATGACAGCAGTTGTGCCACTGATCTACACAATTGGATTGTGTTTTGGCATTGGAGGGACTCCGGGGAATCTCACGTGATTCGTGCTGTGAAATTAATTTGATAATGCACCATTGTTTTTCCTGAGCTTGATCATTCATTCCCTGCTGAAGCTAAGGCCCTCAGGATTGGATTCATCACGTTTAGAAACCAACTACAGCTTTCCATTTAGAGGATGTCAAAATCCCTGTGTGGTCTTTCTCTTAGAGAGAAAACAAAGCACAGCACTGTGTGCAAAAGGAGGCCTGACTGAAGTTTCTGCCAGTGAGGGGCACATTATCATCCCGCAGGCTTCACAGTTTACCAGGAGCACTGTAATCCATAATCACTGCCCCATGAAAAACTGGCATCATGAAGTTTCTTTAGAGTTGATCATGGGTGAATCTGCAGGTGTTCACTGATGAAAGAACTGATGCAATCCATTCTGATGAACAGGAATCCCACCAGGTTCAGGGGGAAGCATCCAGTCCCTCCAGGCTGCAGCTTTTCTGTGTCATGCCTGCAGATTTTAGCTGTGCCAGCTAGAGGCATTGGGCCAACTCTAGCCTTGGTGTAAGTCCATTAGCATCAGTGGAGTTGCCTGCACCTACACAAGGCTAACTTTGGCCCACTGTGGTTAAACTTCTGTCAGTATTTCCGCTAAGCCCTTTTCTTTATTCATGGGTTTAGAAGCTGGCTGTAAAAATGTGCTCCATGCTGACATTTGGCATACAGCATCTCCTCATCCTGGGAGTACGGATTTTCTTCTTCTGTAAAACAAAACAAAACAAATAGAACACCCAAAACCCATTGAGGAATTTTAGTCTGATTTCCTGCATTAGAAGTAAGTAGGAGTTTGTTTCAGATGTTTTCCTATTCACCTGTGTCTCTGGGGTGGATTTGTCTTAGAGGTTATCATAGGAAACTGTACGTACATACAGAGAATCTGGTTTTATGTGTGATGTGAGCCTGTACTGCTTGCTTTGGTAGTTTGGGGCGACGTGACCCTTTTAGGAAATTCAGCGTGTTGCTTAGGCCACTGTGTCCATAAATCAGTGGCTTGTGCCAAACAGGGAGCTTCTTTGTGGTTCTGTATCCCTTATCTAAATCACAGCAACGACTTTCAGCTCTGCTTTTGTCTTCACGAAGGGGTTTGTGTCTTGATAAATCTGTTTGTTACTTAAAATAAGTGTTCATACAGGCTTTTATGGAGACAAATCTCAGTTTTAGAGTTGCTTGAGAGCAATCCATTGCAGTTTTGCATGGCTGTCATCTGTTGGTGGCCAATGGTCCAATGTAGACAAGCCACATATGAGTCTGTCGTCAGTCTGAGTGAACGGGAGAAGGGTTCACTAAATATGGGGGTTTGAATGAGTCAGTTTTGCAGACATTCATGCCAGAACAAATTTACAGGACCATTCATGAAACTGCTAGGACTGCTCTGTGATATTTCTTTGCCTAAGATTATTTTTTTTTTCCAAATGCAGTTGCTTTATGGACTACAATAAAATCAGCCTTAGAGCTGTCTGTAGACAAAAATGCATTTGCAGTGTTTGTTAAGAGGAATTTGCTGGAGGGAGTTCAGATAAAAAGGGAACCTGCCTGGTGCTACTGCCAACACCTGGGGGTGAGACCAGCTGAGAACTGGATGCAGTAAGGGAAAACTGATTTCTGTGTTCAGTTCTGTCATGGATCCCATCTGGCTACAGCAGACCACACAAGGAAATGTAGGTGTGGGAGGGGTTTGTCTGTTAGAGTATTTATGTATTTCACAAGGATATGGCAATTCTGAAAGATAGTCAGGACCATGCCTTTTAAACAGCTGTACTGATTGAGGTTGTTACTGTCTCTCAGCTGTTCATTATCTGCTGCTCAGCTGACTGATCATGTAAGTATTCCTAATTTGTTACAGTACAAAGTGAAACAGTTCATTTAATGGAGCTTTTAATGAAGCTGATAGTAAGGAGGGATGGCCAGATCTTAAAGCACCACTCTTGTCAGAAATAAAGATAGGGCAATGGCTATAACATTTGCAAAAGCCTGTGGCAATGCATTGGAAGAAGTGATGGTTTGGTTCATATCTTTAAAATATATCTTGCTCTAAATCTGTAGGATATACTGTTTTTAAAATACTTTATGGATTGCTTTCTCTCCCCCATATCAAAATACAAAGTCCTGGAAAATAGAGCCAAAGAAAATGGGAAAAAAAAATATGTTCTTGTAAAGTGCAGCCTTACTGGAAATTAAATCCAGGCATTACAGGAAAGCTGTGGATTCAGACTTAACAATACTCATGTACCCTATTGCAGCAAGTGTTTACATGGCCAGTGATGGAAAAACCTCAGTGTTCACAGATCTTCTCTTTTAAGCCTAGAACACCTTCACAGGTTTATCCAGGGCCTTGCCTTCTTTTAGCTCATAAAGCATCCGTCCTGGAGGAGCATATGTTCGTGGGCCTGTGGGCAGCAAGACCTTGTTTGGCTCTTTCTAATGGGAATATCACATCCCATCTGCTTTTCTAATTGTGGAACTGTCCTGGTTGGTGCCTCACTGGCAGACCAGCTGCAGGGAGCAGTAGATAGACACACATTTAGTATTAATGTACAGTACACAATCTAGTATATTTTCACACACTCCTCTGATAACCCTTATGCTTTAGTTTTCAGTGCTTCTGGGGCTGGGGAGAAATCAGGCCCTGAGGGCATGCTGGCTCTGCTTTTGAAGACTCTGTGCTTCAGAGGCAGCCAGTTGAAGCTGTGGAGGCTCAGGACCTCCTAAAACTAAGCCACAGGTTGTGCTATGTTTGCTCATATAAAATCAGTACTTCATCTGTAAATAGTTCCACT
Organism: Scytalopus superciliaris; assembly: GCA_013400415.1. Classification (NCBI taxonomy): domain Eukaryota; kingdom Metazoa; phylum Chordata; class Aves; order Passeriformes; family Rhinocryptidae; genus Scytalopus; species Scytalopus superciliaris. Next base: position 1,216,782 of record VXBX01003755.1, on the reverse strand, counting down.
TGCTTCAAAGCAGTCATGAATTGAAGGAGATGCTTTGCTGTAGGAATGAGCCTTGGGGCCAGCTGTCTGGAGTCACTGGAATAAAGGACTGTGAGGTGCCCAGGGATACCTCAGCTCTTTTTGAAGGGGTCAATCCAAGGGTGTCTCAGATCCTGATGGGATATTTCCACATTCTGCCAACCTGCACCACCACTGGCCAAATGGATGAACATACTCTGCTGCATGAAGACCTGTTGTTATGTTACAATATTGTTTTCAAAATAGAGTGTAAGACCCAATGTTGCCATTATGTTTTCCATGTATTTTTTTGTTTGGACCAATACCTCAAAGCTCGGTTGGCTTTTATCTTTAATAATTTCCCCCTTTCAGCTCTGGTTTTCTTCTTTTTTGTCTTCTCTCTGTACTTCTGGAGTGATTTTTAAATATTTGCACAGAAATAACAACAAGTGGAACTGTCTCCAGGAGTCCACATTCCCTTGTAAACAAAAGCTTGATATTGTTATAAATGTAGGGTGAATAACCAGTTTAACTTTGAAAGCACTTTGTGATGCTCACCGTGTCATAGAACATATATTTGTTAAAACAATGCAGCATTTTTCATGGCCTCTGGTTTTTACTGCTCTACCCTCTGAGTGTCCTTTACTGAGTTTCTGACCATTTTGGTACCTGAACACAATGGGGGCTTGATGCATTAGGGTATTATGGATTTGTTTCTCTGTTGCCTCTTAAATATATTCCCTAGTTCAACCTGAAATTATGTCCAAAATGAAGGAATAACAGGTGGTCTTCTGTACCCTGAGTAATTCAGGAGGTCATCTTGGCCCAATCTTGCCATAAAATATAGTCATTTGTCTAAACCTTTGCAAGTATTGTAAAGTACTGCAAGTTACAAAATATTCTAAACAGAGTGAAGAGCCCTCATTAGAGAGGAAATGAAAATAGTCTGGCTTGCTTAGCCCAGCAAAGCTGAGGTGGAAAGGGGGTGTAAGTGTTCATAAATATATCACAAGTGTTAATAACAGGGAAGGAAAGAACTATTTAAGCTACAGTACTAGGCTGACACAGGATTAGGTACGTATCCATTGGTTGTGAGTTCAGATTGGGAACTGTAATGTTGTGGCCATTAGAGAAGTGAGGGGCAGTCTTCTGTCACAGCTTTTCAAAGGGAGAGAGTGTTTGGTGGGGATCATGGTTGTTAGCAAAGGGATCAATGGTGTGGTTGTGTGCGAGAGCAAGAGACTGGATGACCCATCAGAGTTCAATAAGAGAGCACAAACAGCCAAACTTTTGTTATATGTGTTTAAGTGTCCAATTCAAATCGATGGCAGCAAACCCCAGCAATGCTGCAGTTCAGCTTGTCCTTAATTTACCCCATTGCACACATTTCCATGGCTTTGTAGAGGGTGAGGTCTGGATATTAGGTGTAAGATCTCACCTTGTGTAAAAACCTGACATTCTCATGATGGCCAGCAGACTGCACGGTAGGAAAGGAAGTATGTTCACCTGCTTGTCACTACTCTATTTAGGCATGACTGGGTAGAATAAATCTCTCGAGTTATCTTCCATAAGCAGTACTCTGTATCTTATGAATCCCTTGAGTGAAGTTTAATGAGAAAGCAAGGTCACAGAACAATAATGGGAAATTGCCGTGTTCAGCTATGAAGACAAAAAGATTGATCCAGTCAATAGCCATTCAAGTCAGAGGAAACCTTTACATTGATTTCAATGGAAACTGGATGAGAGCCTTAGTGAGTAAATTACTGTCTGCTCTCAGCACTGTGTCTGTCTAGTATCGTGATATAACACAATTATATCTGTGAGGACATTTTACTCAGCGTCTATGTTGTAAGGCATAAGAAATAAAAGAAAAAGTGATCCCAATTGGAGCATTCACCGCACTGCAAAGGTCATTAATTTTTATCTGGAGCTGTGAAATATAATTCAGAACTCTATAGAAAATGGACATCGGCTTCTGTGATCTCTTTTTTAGGAACAGTCATTTTCCTTCCCCCAAAAAAGCAGACAATCACTTTTTGTCGATCCGTAAGGAGAGTTCCGTACATCAGTGGTTTCAATCAAATAATGAATTTTCTTCCTTGGTGATTTAAGCTACAGATGAGCCCAAGCTCAAATGTTGGATCCTAAACCCAGGACTCTGGGACAGGTTCTTAGATTTATAGCTGAGTGACTCAACCAGGGGTGTGACTGTCTTAGCTAGTGTGTTATTCATGTTAGTCTAGCAAAAAAAGTTGAAACTGAAGCAAGATGCACAGAGTGGTATTGTTATAGTTGCCCAAAATTGTCAGTACCTTCTCCAACTAGCTGTAACACATGTACAGATCGTGTTGCTGAAGGTCTGCTATGGACTCCAGTTTTGAACTCCAGGATGATGACTAGGGGCACAGCAGAGGCTGAGGGACTGAGCAGGTGTCAGTGGCAGAGCCAGTATTGAACCTGGATTGTCTGTATTGCAGTGCTTAATTTTAGATACCATCACTTAGGTCACTGAGCTGCATTTTAAATTTTCAGCTTCCTCTAACCTCAGAGGGCTCCCATGTCTTCTGAGTGACATGTATGGAGAAAACAGCATTTATTAGAAGACTTCTTTCCCATCAGTGACCCTGGATGTTTTTAAAATATGGTCTCTGTTGGAGGATGGGAATAGAAATTCTTTTTTCAACTCTTGTATTGTCAGATGACAGACCAAAGCCAAGCAAAGGAAAAGGACATGGAAAACAGCATGGCAAATGAAGTCTTTTGGCAATTCTGAACATTTTAGGTATGCCAGCTTATTTTCCAGTTATGCAGACAAGACTGTCCCCGTTTCTCCTGCTGTATAAATAGATCTATCAGGTCTGCAGGGATGAGACCCTCTCATTAAAACACTGTTTAGTGTGTTAGCATATTGTTTCGGAGCCATCCACAGAGAATAATTGAATCTGACTATTGTGTTTGTCTGGGCAAATAGACAGCTCGTGCATTCTCTTCGGTGGCACTGCAAAGCCCCCACTTGGTATGCACACACTGCAATGGGGGCTTAGTGAGCCCTCCCCTCCATGGAGTGTGTGTATCCTGGATTCATTTGCACGCCTTTACATCAGGCACTTCTGGCAGTTTGTTGTTTTGCATCATCACTGTGGGTTTTCCAGGCCACAGAGGGATGGCTCTGTGGATAAGAGTAAGCTGAGAGTCTTTCTGCTTTATAGCAGGTCTTTAAATGTAAGGGCTTAAGCATTGCTAAGTCGGAGGCATAAAGAGTTTCGGTGTTGTGTGAGAAAATACTTGGACCAGTGAGGAGCATGGGGTTGTACTGGTCACACCTTTAGTGGCTGGACACTACAGAGAGATCTCTGAGGACCTGAGAGCCATCTGCCATCCATTGACTGTGGAGTTCTGGGACCTCTGTCCCATTCGGTGAGCCCCTGTTGAAGGTCAGCACAGTGCTGCACCCCAGCACAGGTCCAGAGCTTTTTCTTGTGGTGTGATCCCATGTGTTAATTGCTGGAGCAGAGGAAACTAAAGTGCTAAGTTAGAAGCACATTCTCTCAAATTGCTCAGAAATGCAGAGGATGTTCCCACGGTACTGGTGCTTCCCATCTTCCACCCTCCTGAGACAGCTCAGAAAATACAAAGCTGTCTTCCCGTTTCACTGTGTTCTCTCCAGCTTTTAAATGTCAGATCTGTGTTCCCATATTTCCTTCAGGCTCCAGCTGTGTTGGGATTGCTGCCCTTTTAGGTCAGCCTCTCATTAGGTGGTGCCAATGCACCCCACTGTTTTAGTGCAGATGAACTGGGTTGGGGTATACCCTGTTTCGACTCAAGTTAAATGACCTTTCCACTTCAGCTCTCCATTTGTTGATGTATGGCTTTGCTGGTCCCATTGCACTGGGAGCTCATGTTGAGTTCCTTGTTTTCTCTGATTCCCTAATTCCTTTCCTGGAAAGCAGTAGCTCTGCAGGCAGTTCTTTAGCTTTCCAGGATGACCTGCGTTCTTGTCTCTAGATAAATGATCCCCTTCCATTTGACTAACTTAACTGGGTTTTTTGTGGGGTTTTTTTGTTTGTTTGGAGGTTTTTTTTGTGGGGTTTTTTTGATGTTTTTTTGAGTGGAACCAGCATGTAAAGAAGTCTGAAGCACATTGTACAGACCTAGACTGTGGAGACCAACTGAATACATCCCTTCTAAAAGGCAGCTCCTACTGTCTTTGCCTTCCTTAGCCAGGTTCCTTTTTTTTTGGCTATTGTTCCTCCAGAACTTAGAGTATGATCATCAGACAGTTAATATCTGTGGACCCAAGTGTTACTATTCTAGCTAAGAGTCCAGCTCCATGTTCCAGGGTCCTCTTTGGCATATCTTAGCTCTGCAAATATACTCCCTTGTCACTCTTTGTCAGATGTCACTTGTCACCCTGTTCACCTCAGGGCTATTGGGGTCAGACAGCTCACACGCTGTGAGGAGAGCAGAGCTCAAATGCTGCAGTGGTCAAGAGGGCATATTTGAGACGGGCTGAGCCAAAATCATCAGGGAAAAAGAGATCTGGTGAGTGTGCAGATTTAGAGGTGTCTTGTCTCCCCTTTCCATATTGACAAGTTTAGTTTTAAATTCTGTAGCTCCAACGTGTCTCCAGCATTTTCAGCAGAGTCACAAACTGCTGGCAAGGTAGGAGCTTCTTTAGGAGGTGGAGATGAATAGTTTTACTTTCCCTAAATTGTCATTGAGCATACCCAGCAGAGATAATTCACAGGAGCCTTGCTGTTAATGTGACCAGAACTGGAACAGATAGGCCATATGTGTGAATCAATTCCTGATTTCCCTATGCATGTCTTTATCCTTTGCCGTTTCAGCAGTGTGGTAGCAGCAGATAGTATCCTGAAGCTTTTTTTTTTTTCTTTAGCATAAAGCATGCAGGATATTGTGGACATCAAATCAAAATGCATATGAGCATATTTTATGCACAAGCTAACTTGCTCTGTCTCCCCAGGTAAGTAGCATTTAAAATAAACCCAGCACAACCAGAAGCACTAATGCAACATTTAAAGGGAGTTGACTGTAGCAGCTTCCCAAAAGACTAGTGTGGCCTAGTGTACTTGGTGCTGGGCTGGGACTGGGAGCTGAAGTTTTATTTCTGGCTCTGCTATCAGTTTTTCCTGTGCACAGTTTCCCTGTTTTGAAATAAAGACTTATCTCCTTCAGGAGAGCTTTAAAACCAGTTGAGAAAAGTAATGGGAGAGCTGTAGTAATAAAGAAATCACTTGATGCTGAAAAAAAAAAATCTGTAAATTTTAATTTTGGTGCTAATGTCTAAGCAGGGTCATGTTCTTTCTTGCCTGAGAGGCCTCTGTTAGGAGTGGGGCTTCAGCATATGGGATGCTTTTCAAATAGGCAGTGTAAGTCAGACCCAGCCCTGAACAGATGGGCAAGTGCTCCATACAGTGAGACTCCGTGCCCTGTTGCAGGGAATGGGACGCTGCTGCCATGAACAGCATGTGGGATGGATGCCTAATTAAGGAGAAGCAGTCATGGGGAAATGGAGAGGTAACCGGAATAAGTGGGAGTGGTTGAGCACTCCAGATTGTACACAACTGGATTTCAAATTCTGGTTTCACTTAGTTAGAAAAAAAATCAGTTCTCTATGCATGTGCTTCTGCTTCCACTGAAAAGTAAAACTGGTTTTTAAACCTATGTTTATCTTCAGAAACCTGTTTCTGCCTGTTTTCATTTAGTTATTTTAAATTACTTGTTTAACCCAGTAAGACTTACCATGGATTTTCTTAAGGGGAAGAAAAGGATTCTGCAATTTCAAGCCAATAATGATCTGTCTGTGTACAACATGAAAGAAAGAAATTGAAGGAATTTTTTGACAAGGAACAGGCGTCTTTGTAAACTAATCTTTTCTAAGCCAACTGTGGAGAGGTTTAGCTTTCTGGTATTTCCCATGGAAGCATACATAACTCAGTGCTGCTGAGCAGTTTCAGGTCACTTGGTGGGATGCAATTAGCATTCTGTAATGAGGTGGCCAGCCCACTGATGGTCTTGCCAGGGAAATGTTTAGGAGTCTGCAAAATATAATAGTTCAATCCATTGAGATGTTTCTCCTCTGCTCACAAGACGCATTTGGTGCATATATGCACATGATGTGTTTATGGGGCATGGTGTGGCCACTTAGGAGAATGTGATGGCATCAAAATTGGTGCTTCACTAAGTTCAGTTTTCCTGTGAGCTGCCAGCACTGTTTCCTTGGATGGCCTAGAGAGGAGAAGCTGCCATTGTAGGATGGGAAGAGAGAACCTGGTGTATAGAAGAGCTGTGTGTGTGTGTGTGGAGGGCATAAGGCCCGAGATAAGTGATGTAGAAGCCCCCTGTGAGCACACAGGGAATGCCTGATTCCTTCCCATCGTCAGAGGGAGAAGCTCCGTGGGAGAGCAGATGTCTTCTTCAGAGCTAGTCACTGGAGTTTGGAAAGGATCTCAGGGAAATCCACTTTATGCTCAGCGACCAGTGTACAGCACATGTTTTCTGAAATGCTTTCTGACTGCATGTTCAGCACTAGCAATAATTTAGGCCCCAATCCAATACCCACAGAAGCTAATGGGTGTCTTCCCGTTAACTTCTTTTTAATAGAGCAGGCTCATAAAGAGAAGACGAGCATATTTTTAAGAGCCTGCTAATCTGTGGAGCATGTGTTACTTTGAGTAAAATCCCCTAGCACACTGTGAATGGAACATTTCCAAAAAAAAAAAAAAAGGGGAAAAAAGAGTAAATATCCATTTGTGGAAGCTGAGAAACTGTAATGGCTGAAAAAGGAAAGGTCAGCTGCATTCCAGGCAAAGACTGAAGATCTTCCTGGGTATGATTGTGCTTTTTCCACGTGTGGGAGTTTTGAAGATGCCTCAATATTAATTCTATAGGGAAGAAATTAATAAGAAATTCACCCAAACAGAGGCCAATCCTCCTCACTTTGCCACAAAGTAAATTGCATGAGTGTAAGGATCAAGGAGCCAACTTATTTACTGGTAAAAGGAAAACAGTTTTACCTGCTGTTTCATAGTCAACACAGCTATTGTTACAAAAATGTTTTCTAAATGTCAGAAAGTGATTATATAGTGGCATTATTACATCACATGGTTGTATAACTCTATTTCATATCGTTTGTGTAACTCTATTTCATTTTTATTTTTGAAGCCAGAACTGTCTATGAGTGTCTAGCCTGATTTTCTGTAAAACTAAAGAACATGGAATTTCACCTGCTAATTCCAGCATTTAATCCAATAATATATGACTGTGCTAGAACAGACCTATAGTAGGAAGAAATACAAATCTAGAGCATGCAAGAAATGGACAAGCTATGACATCTCAGGATGAAGGAATAGGTAAAGAGTAAAATGTCTGCTTTTTCCAGTTTGTTTGTCTAATTTCACCTTCTGGTGCTTTGATCTGCCAGATTAAAGAACTGCCTCGGACCAGATACTGTGCAGGTACCTACAGACTGTGATCAAATCTTCTCTTAACCAGCTCTTTGATAAGCTTACATGATTGAATTCTCTAAATCTCCCACAGAAAAGTGTGCTTTCCAGACCATGAGTCATTCTTGGCCATTTGTTTGATACTGTTGCACTGGTGTGAAATTGGAGGTGTCCAGGGGAGAATCAAGCTCTGTTGCTTTATTTATTTTGTAGAGGCTCTTGTTCTTTGAAAAATATTAGGCTTTAAATACCTTCCAAAATGTGACCAGCTCTGTGTTTCTGCCAAAGAAAAACAGACGGTAGTCTAGAAGCATCTCCCCTTCTTGTGTAAACTCACAATTTTAAGTATTTGCATCCTGGTAAATGTTTCTTTAGCACTTCAGAGAGGCAGTTATGGTGAAGTAATGCTCACTGAGCCTCAATGGTGCTTGAAAATCTCTGAGAGAACCAGGAAATGTTATGGTTAGACCAATGTGGTAGGAATGTTTTTGTCAGCTCGGTAACTGAATTATCTCTCTCAGTTATCTGTTGCTGATGAAATCCATAGTGAGTTCTCCTCAGACTCCTGTGAATGGAAGGGAGTATCTAAACACTGTTATCTCCTTGAAGGCTGTACCTCCTTGATCCCATCATCTCCATTCCGTGGCCACTGCCTTTCTTGGGAAATCTGAGCATTATAGTAATACTGTACTATAAGTGTTGACTTTCAAGTGGGATCTTGCTGCAAATTTTGCTGACCCAGACAAAAGAAGGGCCCTTGATGGTTGTTTAGTGTGCCAGTAAAGAGGGGAAGTTGTCTGTTGGCTGCAGTGACACAGGATCAAAACTGACAGCCATCAAAGCCATCAGAGTTTAGGAGAAGCTCTCCTCTGTGTCATTCACATGTGACATGTCACACTAAATCCCCATTTCTCCTGGTGTCTGCCTTTGACATCAGGCAGCTGCAGGTGCTCAGGACAAAACTTACATAGTATGCACTGTGTCAGTATACAGAGAATTCATCCCACAAAACTCTCCCTGCATCCAGGAGTGATACTTTCTTTACTGTTCCTAACTTACCCCCTGTAAAATTATATCTTCTGAGCTCATCTTCACTGGAAGATAAATCCAGATTTCCTAGCTCATGTCACTGTTAGATTTAGGAGTACAGGTCTTTCCAGCTACCTGTAGAGAAGACGGTTAAAGTTTTAAGTCCTTTTTGTCAAAACTCTGTGCCGTTTAGTGTATGGTTTGGAAGCTTATGCCTTCTGAATGGGGAGAGGGATTAAGGGCTTAAGGTTTAGCCAAAGAAACCTAATGTGTGCTCACAAATATATAAAGGTGGAAAGGAGCTTCTTAAAGAAAACTCAGATCCCTTATCTGACTCAAATTAAAGCCAAAATACAGTGTACAGAATTGTGCTTGTGATTTCCTGGTTGTAAAAAGGAATAATTTAGCTGATATCAGAGAAGTTGTACTGGTTGATAGCCTAGTAAATGAGAACAAAAGCTAGCAGTGGGCCTCCTTCTCCTATGGACATATTCCCTAGAGGCTGTACTTAAAGAACTTCCTGGGACTACAAGAAGTCAGTGAGAGCCAAAGGCATTCAGGGTAGTAAAACTTACATTACATGAGCATAAGAAGTTTGGTCAAGGTTTTAAGATAAGGTATAATTATCTGTGCTAAAAGAAGTTTAAATTCTCCCCCTGTAGGCAGGAAACTGCGATGCATAGCACGTGCAAAAACATTGTCAAAATCCAGCTATTACAATTAGTACAACTGTAGCTGAAGTTGCATTGATCCTGAATAAAGAATACCTGTTTATGGCTGGCAGAGACAGCTTGCCTGCAGGATTCACTAGTGTTGGCACATTAAGCACTGTTCAGCCTAAACACATGAACTGCAGCCACTTTTGCTCTGGTTAGGTCTGCTTATATTTCAGATAAACCACCAGCAGTTTGATGTTTATAGTGGAATGCAATCTGAAAATCAATGTTCCCTTGTCTGCTTTCGCCATTGTGCTCCATTGCTCTTTGTGGTCTTATGTTATTAAAATTACATCAGGTGTGTAGCTGCATTGTATGATTTGGTAGTTGAAACACAGATAACACTTGGATTATTGGGTCAGACGTATTTATTATCCATTCAGAGAGGGTGGATATCTGATGTGGATTTCTGGAAGTGTCTGAGTCAATTTTGTAAGCAGAGAACAGCTCCCCTATCATTGGCTGCTGTGTGCAGACAGTCCTCTGGCTGCCGCTTACCTCCCCTTTATCGTCTGCTCCACTGGAGCGTAATGAGCATGTATATTGGAAATTGCTCGTTGTGTGTGTGGTGAGAGGAAAAAACCTGAGATGGAATCCGGCATCTGCTTTTTGCCTGGCAGAGGAAGAAGGGAGTGGATGTTTCTTGAACCTTTGTAGATGCTGTGTGGGGCTAGCACTTGGCTTTGGGCTCAGACACTTCTCTGTTGCCTGCACTGATTGAGGGTCAAGAGCCAGGGAGAGACGCATGTGTGGACAGAAGAGAGTAGCTCCAGTGAGCAAGACAGTCATGTGCACTGAGCAATTGGGTGTGTTAAAATAACCTCCTGTGACATCTGTCTCAGTGTTACCTTTTGCTATCTCTGAGTTGTACTCGTTTAGTGCCTCTGGATGTTGCGTGTGTTCTGGCTGGGTGTGTGTATCAGGGTGGGTGGAATAGCAGGTACGTGTCTGCCCCCACTTCAGGGAGGAGTTCCAGCTGTGGGCAGCAGCAGATGGTGTGCCATGGTATGCAGTTTACGTGGTGCTGAGCAGCATCTCTCGGAAATGCCCAGGTGAGCCCTGGAGGTGCTTGTTTAGCAATCCAGAGCCAGGTGATGACACTATTGTGATGCCTTTTTGGGTTAATTAGTCTTCCTTGGAAGCAGGTTGGACTACCTTGGCAGAGTGCTTACGTTGCTCCCAAGTGCCAAACGGAAAGCGGTTGTGCTGCTCTCAAGATTCAGCCTCACTTATCGAGAGCTGTCTTGGGTGTCTGCCCAGCAGTGCACTCCAGACACCCTCTCTTGGGGATAGAGGCAGGTTTAAGCAGACTTGTCCTTGCACGCTGAAGAGAAGGGAATCATCCAAACCAGCTTCACAGCATGTGGCTGGACTTGTGCAAAGGAGTCACAGAAAGAATAATTTGGCCTCGCTTGAAAGCTGAGTAATGAAGAAGTATTTGTGTGTGGTGTCCCAGCACACAGCAGCCAACACATAAAAAATCCCCAGTCCCTTCCCTCTCTGAAGTCCTAATTTCACAGGCAGAACCTTGCAGGTTTGGTTCAGAGAGACTTCACATGAGTGAATCTCCTGCAAACTCACATTCAATTACCTTTCCCTCCCCAAGAGCCAGCTCCCTGCCCAGCCTTTTCTTGTAGGAAGATGCAGGGTTGTCCCTGCACCTCAGTTTCTTCACTCAGGTGCCTGCAACAGGGAGGTAGAATGCCTTCCAAGTGAGGAGATGTACTTAGCCAGCAGCTGCTGAACTTCCCTATCAGGAGCTGATATTCACAGACATAAAACATTGAACCCAGGTTCATCTGAAGTCTTAAAAATATGTTACAAAGCTATATGCATATTACTCAATAAAACAGATTGCACCTGGCCAGCCCTCAGAGCTGTACATCAAAGGGATGCACACACAGAGCAGGGGAGGGAGAGAATGAGCCAGGGAGAGATTTCTCATTAGATTGTTATCTAGGAGATGATGCTTGGCTCAGCAAGCCTGTTGCTTCCAAGGTTATAGTTGAGAGTTTATTTATTTGCTGCCATTGTAAATAGATTCTGGCTTCTGAGTCTGACTTGTCAGATCTTCTCCCTAGGATCAGGTATGGTCTTTGTCATACACTTATCTGACTCTTCTCTGGCATGGTTTAATTTGTAGGGCAGCTCTTTTTGTCCAAATCTGTTGGACCTAGCTTTCTATTGGTCATGTTTGTAGAGAGCTGTCAAAATCAGCTGGGCTCAATCCATCCTTCAGTATCTGATACACCTGGGACTTTGTGGTCCCTCACATGCTTCCTTCACGATTTTGTTTCCTTAGTGGTCAATCCCTCCCTTGGGCCTGCATACAAATTGTTACTGATTCTTTCCTTCTCTGGTGGTTCAGTTCAGTTCTCCTCAAAACCAGTCTGGTAAAAACAACAAGCTCTTGGTATCCTGTGGTGTTAGCACTTGCCTCTGGGCAGCTGCAGAGCTGACTGCCCATGGGAGCTCTCAGTATTGGAGGGGAAGCTCAGGCTTCCATATTCCTGTGTGCAAGCACCAGTGGTACTCAAAGAAGGAGGCTCACACATGCCTGGGGAGAGCCAGGGTGTTGTAGGGGGGATAACTGGCAATATCAACCCAGGGTCTGTTAGTGTGCCATACACCACAGCAGATATTTCTGTAAGCAGCAGTGCCTAAATTAATTTTGATCTACCTTGGTTCTGGATTAAGCTTTTGCAGAGTCCCAATTTTCTTCTTTCCCTGGATCCAAATTTCCAAAGCAAAGGGAACACCTGGAGCAGAAGATACCGCATATGTCAGAGATTCAGACTATAAAATTATAGGACAACTTATTTTTCTCAGTATGGGGTTCAGCAGCAGCTAGGCATCCAGGTATTTAATTTTAAACTATTAACACATAACATGGATTTGCAGCTCTATTTTCAGTACAAATATTTTATAAAATATTGAAATTTAACACAGCTCTATTTTCCTTGTTACAGGATAGTTAAACCTCTAATGGCAGTTTCTTTCTTTATCAAATCCTGTAGAATCCTATTAGCTGTTGAGCTATGAAATCCAATTGGCCTTTTTCCTGTAAGATCAGCTGAGATGTGATATAAATTCAAAAATATTAGCGCAGACTTTAGCCTAGGGCAAACAGTGTTCTCTGCAAGGGTATAGGGCCTTCACTGTACTTACACTAATATTTGTGACATACCCTTTACCCTCAGCTTGAGACTTTGCTTTCCCAATCAACAAACCTGTCAGCTTGAGACTCATTTGATGAAGCAGTTGATGCATCCTGCTGTGAAAGTAAGCACAGCACTCAAGGGTCATTTGAAGTCCAGCTGCCCAAGTCCTTTCTTTAAGACCACTTGAAGAGGGGGGGGGGAAATTGGAAGAAAACTCTCTGAAGAGGAACTTTGCACCGAAGGAGCAATTTGGATGAGAATGTTATGTAGCTGTGTGAAGCCATGGGAAGAGATGACCACACAAGGTTAATTGCATCTGCCAAGTGTTTCCAGATTTAAACAAAGAACAAAAATGTTATAGCCTACACTTTTTCTTGTCTGCCAAGTCCATTAGTAAGCTTCTTAAACCACCCTGTAGCTCTGCGGACGCTGTCAGGCCATAAGCATGTTACAGGTGTGAGCAGTGTGGCTCACAAGACACTTGTGTTTCCCATGGGAGAAGGGAGAACCTGTGCTGTAACCACCACACTGAACAGGGGGTCAGCAAAGGTTCTGGCACAGCTGGAACTGGGAAACCTGGCTGGGGCTGGGCCCAAACCAGCAGAGCACTCAGGGAGCTCTGGGGCTGCAGCCCCCATGGCTCCAGGGTCCAGAAGGATTTGCTCACACATTGTGAATGTGCAGGACCCCTGTGGAGCCTGAGCATGGTAAGCTCAGCCTAGTGAGAGCTGGGGAACTGGCTCAGATCAGACTTTCCAGCTCTGTCTCCAAGCTGGCCGTGCTGGAGCTGTGCTGATTCACAGTAGTGAGGTGTCTTTATGATTTTCCTTATCTATTTTTTTTTGTGTTTTCTGTTACGTGGGATATTCCAACTTCTCATTACTTTGTATAGCAGCCTGTAGATGGTATATGTGATCTGGGGTTTTTTTTCCCATTTAACTGGAACATAGGAATTTAACACACACCTTATAATTGCCATTTGTTATACCAATGAAAACAGCAATTAACCTGTTACCCTTGTCTGAGGTTGACAAAACAAGGAGGACAGTTGCATACAAATTAAAGTTGTTGCCCAGCATGGCAATGGGATCTTTTACTTCCTCTCAGAAATTGGGAGGTTTCAAAGGCAATTCACTTGAGATCACAAGAAAAACTAAATATTGAGGGGGCTTGCACCAAGTAACTTGAAAACACATTGATTGCTTTATTGCTAACAATCTTGTCTTTCTATTATATTACGATGTAGACTAACTATGTAGAAACAGGCTTTCATTGCCAGCCTTTTTGCTCACCATGTTCAGTAGCTTAAACAAGCACCTCTGTACTTCATACTGCAGGTGAGGTTTGGGTTGCATGCACTCAGTAGGAAGCAACTTGAGGATCAGAGCTGGTTCTTGTGTGAGATTGCTGCTTCTTTGGCAGGATGTGAGTCAGCAGCAGGTAATGTCTACACAGACATGACTGGAGGGGCTGAGTTGGGTCATTTTCGGTTACCAGTAGGACAGAAAGCCCCACTGTCAGCAGCGTGCAGTCACAGCCTCAGGCATTTGTGCCCTTGCCAGGTCTTGTGTGGAAAGTGATGTTTGAGCAGGCCTGGTCCTAAAGAAAGACTCTTCGTGTTGGCAGATGGTGGCTTGGACCAGAGAGCTGTTCCTGCTGAATTGGTCAGGCACGGTGTCACTAGTCCACCAGAAAAGATATTAAATGAAGTTTCTGACATTTGAAATCATTAATTATCACTTCGCACTTTTCAGAAGTGGAGAGGTCCCAGTTCCATTTTGCAGGGTTATTTCTTGGCCAATTTAATAGAATAAGAAGTCATGTAGGATTTTCTTCTCTGTACCATTGAACAGCAACAGTGTGCATTAAGCAGTGGCCACAGTGATCTCTAGCTCCAGTCCTCCTGAAATTCATCCTATTTTTCATACATGAAGCTGGAAAAAATTCAGTGTAGAATTGTGGCCATAGTGTATAAGATACCATTATATCCTCCCAAGAAAAGTACTGTAGAAATTCAAGATCAGTATTATAAAACACCCTCCAGGTCTGGACTCCTGCCTTAAACTCTATCTGAAAATAAGCAGAAGTGCCAGACACTGCCTGTTTTGCCCTCCCACTGGCCCCCTGCCTCCAGAGCAAATTAGGAACAAATGTGGAACTCACCGGCTTGCTTAAGCACGCCAATGAGTTTAAAAGCAAACATAATGATAAAAAATCAACAGCCTTTTCATCAAATTTTAACTCTCTCTGACTTGTTAGTAACAACGGAGATGTATTACCTAAAATAGAAATGTAACATATATTAATTTCTTCATGATGTCTCTTTATAGTTAGTAAAAGAGTAATGGGGTAATTGAGGGGAACTATTCACATATTATTGGAGGAGCTGAACAAACTTTTTTCCTCATTGATATTTCCTTCTGTGAGAGCAAACACATTCCTTCTTTACTGATGTTGTGACTTTTGTCACGCTCTGCTTCTGAGCATGTTTGTTAATTGGCACCTCTCAGATGAGCCTGTCTGTCAAAATCCCATGTAGCACCTGGATGCATAATGTAACAAAATACTCTCAGTATTTGAAAGGAATTCAGATTTAATATCATATTCTATAAATAAAGTCTCCTTGTTGATATGAGATTGATGTGATATGCCTTTAATCATAAAAATGAAAAGTCTTCTGTGCGTTTTCTCTCTAATGTTGAAGCTTTCAGATCCCAGATCAAGACAGAACTTAGGCACATGAATAAGTGCCACTGAAGTCAATGACCTCTAGGTATATGTTTAAGTACATGCTTCTTAAGTGCTTAGAAGCGAGGCCCCACTTTTCTTAAAATCCATCAGATTTTCTTTTCAGATTTTATTGGTGCTGTTATTTTTGGGGATTTGGGATTGTAACTAAGAATGGGAATAGGATATACATTTTCCATCATACTGCTTTGGCCACAGTCCTGCAGCCAGATCCAGAAGAGTGCAAACTATTATCACAGGAACAGAGGTTTCCTGTATGCTGTGCAGATCTATAGTCCCATTTCTTCACTTGTAGCAAACTAAACTTACATCCAAGAACAAATGATCACGCAACTAAGTTCATGGAAAAAATCATTGACACTGAAGGAAGGGATCTCTGTTGGCATGTTACGCTTCCCAAATGAATTACATTGTCTCTTCTCGTGTGCTGTATTCCACATTAGCAGCTTTGCAGGTTGCAGGGTATGCTCGGGCCTCTTCTTTAGTAATAATGACTGCAAGTAATTGAACACAGAGAATCCCATCTAAAGCCTGCTGGGGTCAGTGAAAAGGTTCTTACTGACTGGGTTTGATCATACCCTTGTTTTCTGTTCAGACCAAAGGCCTCCTGAAATAGGAATTGGGTTTATGAGAAATTGTCCAGGACTTCATGCTGAACACAGGTGTGAGTCTGGACTCCTTTTCCTGCAAGGTGGAAATGAATGCGTATTGCAAAGGGAAGTATTCCACATTCTTACTTGTGTACACAATGGGGGGAGGCTGGAGAAGCACGTGGCTGAGCATAAAGATGAAGGATAAAGTGCTTTCCTTGCGCTGACGAGAGCGAGCACACAGACAGGGAAATGCACACAGACAGGATGAGCCCTTTCATGCGGGGAGTCATGATTTACTGATGCGCTGCCTGCATACCGAGTGCAGCCGTGTGACAGGAGAAAGGCTCTGCCCCTTGGGAGGCTGGGGGCTGACACCCAAACACCCTGAGTTCTGTTTTCTCCCTTACACCAATATTGTTCCACTGACTGTATGAATTTACTGCTGACCTATCCCAGGATGTGGGTTGAGATGTAAGCCCCTTCTCATCTTCTCTTCCCTCTATTCCCAAACTGGTGTAAAAGGCAGTAAGTTGATACCAGTAGTTTGCATAGGGAGTGCTGGGCTGTCAGCATAATGTGCTTTGCTCAGGTGTGAATAACTTTTGGCGCCAAGATATGGGCCTATTTCCTTTAGTACTGATGATCACTTAGCTGCTAAAGCCCCCACCAGGTCCCATTCTGATGGTTATTGCAGTGACTCTGAAAAGAGGCAATCCCTTTGCCAGACCAAGGGCCTGACTCTGATTTCACATCCTCCGTGACAGGGTAAATGGATCGAAGTCAATGGAGCCATGCGGGGTGAGAGGAGAACGGTGCATCAAGAGTGATGGATCTGCCTACTTAAGGAGTTTTTATGGCTCCCAGGGCTGTGATGTTTGAATGCCTCACAAACTTAAAGACCACTCCTGTGAGAGATGCCTCTCTGCCTAACAGCTGGGGAGCTAAGATACAGTAAGATGAAATACCTTAGCCAAGGTCACTGTGGAAGTCTGTGACAGAGCAGGGTCTGCCAAATTAAACCTTGCCAGGATTCAAGCTGGTATGTGGCCGACTGGGCCAGCTTTTCCTCCTAGCATGGGGTGAATAGGCTGTCCTTGCCTTCTGTCCCCTTCTGCCTCTTCTCTTTCCTGTGTTGTGATGGTGGGAGCTGCCTACCTGCAGCCCACTGCAAAGGATGAGGCAAAGCCCAGCCCCTGGGATGCTCTCCCAGACACAGGCCAGCTGAGGTCCCCTGGGGTGCAGACAGAGGATGAATGCCCACTTCCCAAGGGTGTGGGAATCCAGGGTCAGCACACCACTGGCCTGTTCATTACCAGGGCCTGAACTGTAGCACCTTTCCCTCTCACATTTCTGTTATTTAGGGTGACTAATCATAATAACAAATTGATTAAGGTTAACTGGATAAAGTCATCTAAGTCATATTTACTGTTAAACTAACTGCCCAGGGAGGTGAATTAATGATCTTTACAGAAACCTTTTATGGTTATTTGGCCACAAGGTGCGATCTGGTTTGATCTTTTATGCAACATAAATCAGTTTAATGGTTAAATCTGTGCAGCTAGCTGTTGAATTTAAATGAGGGCTTTTTAAATGAAGTATGATGCTTTTTCACACACAGAGGGACATTGAGCAGGTGTATATTGCAATTAAATGGGAAAACTTACAATTAGATAATGCTAAGTTTGTGACACTGGCTGACAGAAGCCTGGAGATTCATGGTGAAGGTCCATGATCCATCATTAATCCATGCCACTGTGAAAGAAGTAAAATTGCAAATTGTTTCAGCTGAGGTCAAAGCAGTGTGGGAGAGTGATGCAGGTCGTGCAGCGGATGTCTGATATCAGCCATTCATTTCAATAGCCTTGGGATCAAATATTCTGTTGAGTCACAGATGGAAATTATTTAGTCCTGGGAGACAGCTCTCAGTGTTCTAGTATTTATGTCATTTTGATCAACTCTCAGGAGGGTCTAGCAGAGACCAGGGACCTGTTATAATAGGCAGGTTGTAAACATGTCCTGGGAGATGACTTCAGATGGTTGCAGATTTTTCCAGGATGGGGAAAAGCTTGAAAGGCATTAGCAGCTCTCCCAGCCTTCCTGCACTTTAACACCATGCTCCTAAATTGCCTGATGTAGTCACAGCCTGTCCTCCCTCATTTAGACAGTAGCAATATCTCTCCCAAGAGCTTCCTGTTTAAATGGTGAATGCACTTTGGGAGGCCGAGGCTGACAGACCTGTGCTAATGCACCACAGGTCAACAACCCAGATATGAAACAAAACCAGGACTTCTGGTATACACAACACTGCCTGATGGGTCTCCCATGAATCCTATCTTCATCCAGGATGGAAAAGAGATCAACTATTAGACAGGACAGCTTGGCCATGTGCTGCTTGCCAGGGGATTTGCTGAACTTGAGAACAGTCTATTAGACACACCTGTTTGCTCAGGTGTTTCCTGAAGAAAGAGAGGAGTGTTTGGGATGTTGATTGAGCCCTGGGGAAAAGCTGTTTGTAGTTGGGAGGGTATGGAGAGGAGTGAATGGTTCCTGTTTGATTGACTTATGTTCTGAGTGCTCCTATGTTAATGTTTTACTGGAAATACTGAAGAACAGGCAAAGAACTGTGGTGCAGGTGGTGAGTAGAGGTGGGTGAAAGGATTCGTGAACACTCAGAGAGGGATTGGTTCAAGCAGCATAAGACACTATTTTTCAAAGTGGCTGATGGGGCATGGTCCTCCTAGTCTTGTCTCCTGGTTGAACAGATGAGTGTTCCTTTGTTTTTGATGTAGAGCTTGGTCTCATTGGGTGATAGAGTTCAAATGCTCAGTGATTTGGACAGGTCTTCCTGCATGTTTGCACTCCCTGATGTGACCAGGGCAGTAACATGCTCACAGTGTTGAGCTGGGACCTGGGGACTTGGGTCATGCAATTAGAGCCTTAACTCTTTTGCCTGGATGACTGTGTGTTCTCTGTGTGCTCTGTATCCATCGCTCATCATGGGAAACAGGTTGAATAAGGAAAAGCTCTGGGTAAATACTGCTTTCAAGCATGAGGATGAAAATGGGTGTGTAGGAGTTAAGCGTGCTTGCCATAGCTGTGTGTTACATTTACTGCTTAAAGTTAAGCAATCTCCATAGAAGATCACCTCTGTGCAGGAGCAGAGCCCATCGTGGGCACTTCTTGGCTTATGGCTTTTCAGAACTGCCAGCCAGTTTGTTTTGGTTCCTCTCCAGTGGTTCACCTGTGCGAAAGTTCGGTCCCAGAAAAGTCAGTAAATAACGTTATAACACTTACAATAATCATTTACATCTTCAAAACTCTTTGTAAACACAAACTAATTGAAGAATTGTTGTCAACCAAGAAATAAGTTTTGCCTTTTTGATTTTTGACTTACTGTGTTAAAACCCCCACCTGAGTGTTGTAATAAATGCTGGTCATAGAACAAGGAAAGGAAAATTTCATGGATTTCTTTCTCTCTTCTTTTTCTGGTCAAAGTTGTGATTGATGAAGTTTTAATTTCTTTTTTTCTTTATTAACTGGCTTGAATCACAAAAGAACAAGGAAAAGAAATTAGCTACATTCCCTCCAGCCTGTTTTTGCTGTGAATTTGCAGTGTTGGAAATTGGAACTGTTTGGATTCTAATGCTTTTACCTTTAGTTTATTACCATTTTGTGCAGAATAAAATAGAAAGAACATAACAAAAATATGTGATTTTTAGAGCCTTAAAGCGAACGGGGGAGTTCAAGATAGTGCCTAAAACTACTTCAGACAGTATCTTTTTGTATCACATTAACATGCAAGTTGGTGCATTAAGTCTCCCACCACTTTGGTGAGGTAAGTAAATATTATGATCCTATTTAACATATGCCTCAAGCCACATAAAAAGCCAACTAGAGACTTGGCATACTTGGATGTAAATCATTAAAACTGCAGCTCGTTAAACAAAGACTGAACTCAGTCCAAAGAGAGAACGTTAGGACCAGAATTAGACTTGGTCCTCAACCCATCTCCTGTCCACCAAACTGTGAGGTAATGACATAGTGACACAAGAAAAACTACTGATGGCTCTGATGGCGTTTCAGATTTCACTGTCACGACTGTTTCTGTGTTTTTAAATCAAAGCTTGTGATTTCTGCTGTGCTTGGGCTTGTATAAAGGGTGATAACCAGCCTTAGATCTGGCTGGCTTACATTCAGAGGGGCTGTTGCCTGGAGCCCTGGTATTGTGTGAAACTGGTATCTCAAAACAAAGTTTGAGAACTTGGTTGGTTTCAAGTTCAGTCTATATGATGGAGAGTATAGAATTTCCACCAAAGTGCATAAGGAGGCTTGAACTCATGCAGAAAATTTTTAAAGCATGAAGCAGGGTTGTTGTGGTGGGTTTGGAAAGTGGTTTTGTTTGGAAAACAGTCTATTTTCTGTAGAAAGGCAGTCTGAGGCTGGGCAGAGAATGCAGGATGCCAGTTGCTTGGTTTAACACAGAGAAATTGGCTTATTTATTTTTATTACCAGGACTTTCAGGATTCTGAAAATGGACATTTAGATTGCCTTATGCCAAGCCTGCACTGGTCTATCAGTCACCTTTATCTGTGTTTGAGGATGAAGATCAAAGCAGAAATCAGAGAAACTTTGTTTCATTTCCAGACTATTAGAGTCGGCTTGTTGGTGTTGTTTTGATGTGGGGTTTCTTTATATTTGGGAAACATCCAAAAGTGGTGGCTTAATTCTGTCAGCAGAGAGAGTGAGTAGTGGTCATCTGAAATACCTGGCCCTGAGAAAAAATACTCAGGGGTGCATAATTCAGTCTGTCCTCTGATTTTATGACTTGATTTTATTAATTTGATTGTTCAAGACTGATTTTAAGAATAAAGTTAGTCCATTCTGCTGAAGGAGAGGTGTAGTCACAAATCATCATGGCCTTACAATTTAGGAAGGTCAAATGCATCTTCTTCTTTCTGTCCCACTGCTCAAAGAGGTAAAGTACTGTATGGGTGCTCACTCGCAAAACTCTTGCAGAGTCTCTGCAGTTACTTCCTTTGGTTGTGCTTTCAAATTTGCCCTTGCAGACTTGTCCAGTTAGAAAAGAAATATAGTGATGGAGCCTGGCTATGGAACCCAAAGAAAGATCCAGTTACTAAGCATTCAGCATTGCTCCCAGTCAAAGCTGCTGTAAAACACGAAGCAGACGTTCTGTGGGGATGCAGGCATTGGTGAGAAGCAAAGCAAGTGAAGGTAAATCAGCTCTGCTAGCTCAAATACCCACATCTCTTGTAATTCTGCCAGGGAGAGAGTGGGGAAGTGGTCCAAACACTTCAGGAGCTGGAAGCAGTTTTCAGCCGGGGAAAAGGAGGTCTCTGGCTGTGGAACATCTTCATTAATTGTCAAAAAAGTTTACCCAATTGACACTGCTGCTCCAAGTGCCCTGCTTTCAGTCCCACCTGGCTGTGCTGTAACTCTCATTTTCTGCTTGTGCCGCAGGAAGGAAACAAAGCAGCGTTGCCACTTTCCCCACTTTGCCCTTGAAAGGCAAAGACACGCCTTCAGAGGCAGAGAGGAAAGGCCTGTGGTAAAGGCACTAGCATGGGACTTGGAGGATTCTGGTTTAATTCTTGCCTTTGCTGCAGACTGCTCGTGTAACCCCGAGCAAGCTGGTTAATCTCCATGTTCTTTCAGTACTGCAGTTGTAGGGATAATCCTTCCCCAGTCTTATCCTTTCTTGTCTAGTGTGTGTGCTGCTTGGGGCAATTGTGGTCTCTGTTTCTTTTGTGTAAAGCAGTAACAGGACAGTGGGGCTCCATGGGCTGCAGGAAAAATAGAACAATAAGCCAGGCCACCTCGAGCTGATTCAGGCTGGGACAGATGGAATCAGAAGGTGAAAGCTGGTGCTTGCCAGGTTTTGGAGCAGAGCTGTGCCTCATGGGCACCTGCAGGAGTGGGGGACTTGTGTCTCTGGGGAGAGCTCTCAGAGATGTGCTCAGTGCCTCTGTGCTGGTGTGTGCTGGGGACAAGGACTCTGTACGGTGATGTTGCAGTGTCATGTCAGCCATGAGGGCATAATGAGATGCTTTGCTGATAGGAGAAACTACTACACATGTGCTGGGCAAATTCCTTGGGTCCAGATTCCAGAGTTGTTTCTAAGCAATAAAATTCCACTTGCAGTTTTTGTTTCATTTCCCAGATCTGGGACTTGCTTTATTTACCCGAGGTTCACAGCCACGACCCTTAAGGTCCGGAGGAACCTCGAGGCTAAAAAGTGATTTGTAACTTTGTAGGATAGACACCATTTGAGTTCAGCCTCATGCTGGACACCATACTAAGACACTGTGGGTTCTTAAAGTGACCAGTCTCTCCCAAGCTGGAACCTGAAATAGTTTGTCACAAATCCCTGTGCCTGAACTTTAAATGTCCCAGTGGTGGTAGGTCACCCTTACATGTTGGACCTGTTGTGACATGGTGGGGCCATCAGGAATTTCCTGCAGAACACTTCTGAAAAAGAAAGAAGAAAGCTCTACAGGGTGGCTGCTCCCCAAGATAGAGCAAAGAGGGTATGAGAAAACAAATAACAACAGAGAGAGATGGCCAGTGGCCAGGTTTGATGATACAATTTTTAGGAAATTGTGAGTATGTAGAGAAGGTTTCTGTTTTCCCTATCGTGCTAATGATTCTTGTGGCTCCAAGGCATTTGAGCGGGTGGCAGCAGAAGAACCAGTGTTCAATTCTGCGGGAATAAATGGAAACCTTGTAGTGCTGTGTGACAGCCCCAGCCCTCTGTCGTGGGGGAATCTCTGGTCTGAGTACCAAGCCAGAAGTGGCCCAAGCACACGCTGTGAGCCGGCGGACCCGGCCCTGCTGGAAAGCCCTTGAGAGCCTTTTGAGTAACCTCAGAAGGGTTTGTGTGCATGATTCAGATCTGGCATTACTTCTGTCACAGCCTCGATTGGCAATGTCCTTGCAGCAGCCTGATTTACAAGGGAAGTTACTATGTTAAATAAAAGTTACATAAGGGATAATTTACCCCCAGCCGCGCACGATATTGCTGCTGTAAATGCCATCAAGACACTGTGCTGACATCAGGAAACGCCCGTGTGAAGTTTCAGTGTCTTGTTATTCTCCCCAGGACTCACAGAGGGGCTTGCGCAGCTCCTGCTCCTTCATTGCCCACCCTCGCCTCCAGGCAGGCAGCAGCCGCAGCGTGGGAGGCACAGGCTGCGTGCCTTTCCAGCACATCCCAGATGAATTCCCAAGTCATCCCCCATGCAAGGTGGTGCGGTTTGGTAGGGGAATTACCCCCTTCCCTCCACGCTTCTGGCTGGCTGGGTGCAAGTCAGCTCCAGCCCGGAGGCTGCAACCCGAGCCTTGGCATGGCACAGAGCTAAAGTGCCTCCTCAGGACTTTCTACACCAACTCCTCTTTGTGGCTCCTGGTTTGCATCCAGCACGCCCAGGGCGCGGGTGGATGTGGCAGCAGGGCGCACACGGGCCCTGCGGGCACGGTCGGCAGCGAGCCAGGGCGATGAGCATCAGCTCCGCATCCCGGTTTGTGCCCGCCAGCCCCGCTACGGGCCGGGAGCGCAGCCCCCCGTGCGGAATGCGGCGCAGCCTGGAGCAGTTCCCTTCCTTGGGCCCCTTGGACTGTTCGAGCGCTCCTGACCCCCGGACCCTCTCCGGTGGGACTGTAAGCTATAATGTTTCGAGTGAGAGAAGGATGACAGGGAGGGATAAAGAGAAGCGAGGGAAAGGCACCTAATACGATTTCAGAGAGCCCTCTGGCAGTCTGTCCGTGGGAGGCTGCCATGTATAATAAGGAAACGATTTGTCTGGGAATGATTCAGCATGCAAAACTCTCCCTCCCTGACCTCTTCCTAAGTCCCCAGCATGGGATTGCGGGAGGTTTCCAGTGGAGGAGAGCCGATAAGGCGCAATCGTTTTCATATGCTCCGAAGAGGAGTCAAAGTGTCCGTGCTGAGGCAGCATTCTCACTGCCATGTGGGGCTGCGTGGAGCCACATTTCACCTTTACCCTATGGAGGGAGCTGGATTTTGCCTTGCTTAGAGACACATTAACCATCGGGGAACTTTCCTTTTCTCCCCAGCCAGGCCTTGGGGTTGTGCTTCCCACAGCCTCTCCCCCTGCCCTGGGGACAAACCCACACCAGCAGCTGCAGAGCTCCTTCCCTGATGATTTTCCCGCGGCTGCCTCCATGCTCTGAGCTGGCCCACTGGTATTTCCCTGAGGTTTCCATCCCTTTTCTGGGGGACCACAAAGAGGGCTGGAGCAGCTGCCCTGCAGGAACCTGGTGGTAGAGGCTGGTTTTCAGCAGGGGAAATTTGTGTGAATTTTCTGGAGCTCGCTCTGGACGTGAGGGTTGAGTCATTTTCGCTTCTCTGGTGCTTTGGGAGTTCCTCCTGTCCAGCACTATAAGCCTCTACCTGACTTGCACAAATGATTACAAAACTGTAGTTTCTTGGGAATTGGACTGATTTTATAGGTTGACATGCTCTCCCAGCAAGTGCAGGAGGGGAAGAGGAGAGACAGCAACAAAGTAAACTCAGCAGCACTGAGTTTGCAAATGCAGACTTTAAAAATAGTAGCCCCCTCTGTGTGATTCTCTGCCCCTAATATGCACTCTGACACTTTTGAAGCCTTCCTTCATTGAAATCTTTATCTCTTGGGGTGGGATCTTTTTCTGCTTGCTGTCTGCAGTTAGTTACACTATTGCAAAAAAGGTATGAGGTGTGAGCAGATCGAAATGGGCAGCCTGAGGGGGCTGCAGGTCCCTGCCTGCAGCCACAGTCATGTGGGGAAGGAGCAGCTGTGCTTCTGAGCAGTTCCCTTCCAGAGCAGTGCAGCTGTCTCCAGATCCAGCCTTGCTCCTTTCCTTTTCATTAGCTGAATGTAGAGATGGCCAAGATTCCTGACCCTACAAGTTCTGGGCAGTCTAAATTCTCCATGTGGCTGAAGGCCATGAAATACATACAACATGCCTTGGGGAGCTGGAGGGGGAACCAAATCTGATTCAAAGATGGGAGAGGAGACAAGCTCTGCTGTGGGATGAGGCTGGACTGGGCATGCAATGAGGTTTCAGGGCGAGAAATTAATGACCTTCATCAACTCACTTCCCCATCAGCAGTGACTCATACCTGCTGCACTGCTGGTAGCGTAACTGGCTCAGCATGGGACCTGTGTTTGAAATAATTATGAGTGTGCAGCTGAAAAGTTGCTATTGGGCACCACAGGCTTAGTGAATTCACAGGGTGCGAGGCCAAGATGAACGAGGCACCCAGTGTTAGCCCACAATGAGCCTGATGCTCAGCAGTGAAGGAGATGTCAGAAGTTCAAACCAGTACGTAGGGTTTATGAATTCTCCTCCTGAATGCATGGCTCTCCAAGTCCTTCAGAGATACCAGCACAGACTGCAAGTGAAATAACTTCTTTCCCTGTTATTAGGTGATATCTATTAGCAGACAGCTCATTTTCTGCTCTGTTCCTGGCAGGGACATTTTGGCCAGAAGCAGTTTCCAATCTGGCAAACACAACGAAAGTGTTACAAGAAGGGAGAGAAGTCCAGATCCGGGGAGGAAATATTTTTATTCTCTTTTTCTCGCTGGTTTGAGAATAGCCCCTAAGCAGGATATGTCAGCCAGGAACTGAATTGTCTCAAGTTCCCTCTTCACATATACCAGCTAGTAACAAGTCCACTCTGCACTTTTGTCTCTCTTCTGATTTTGGTGGGAACTTAAGGAAAATCTGCCTGGATTGGGATTCTTACCTGGGCTGTACATGTGCTGGATCTGACACTGGTCAAAGTTGACTGCTTTGTGGGGTGTGTGTGTGCAATAAGCTATCCTTTGTGAATATCTTCTAGCTCCTTATATCCAGAGTTTGGCTCTGAAATGGTTAGCCTTTTGTCAAAAGCTTTTGCCTCTCACCACCTTCAGTTTGCTATCACAAAGCTGGATAGGCTTGTTACCATTATGAATGCCCAGTCCCAGCTCTGTGTTGTACTTTCTCCCCATAGCTGCCAGTACAAATGCATTGCAGTCTGTCAAAACCAAGAGCAGAGGAAAAACAGGGAACGTGGAGGAAACTCAGTGACTGTCTGTCAGTCATCATCTTCCTTGCTCTGCTGTTCACTTTGGCTGTGTAGAACAAATCATGTAACCTTTCTGTGTCTCAGTTCCTTCCTGTATAATGAGGACAAATATTAATTTGTCTCCTAGTGACAGAGAGCAGTTGCGTTCATACTTACAAAACGCTTTGGTAATCACAGGTATTCTGTAAGTTCCATATATTGTTATCCAGCTGTCTGAATGATCAATGTTTCCTGATGTCTGGCTGCTTGGAGCTTGGTCTCTGGGGTACTGCATGACCAGCTTCCTGCTATGCTCATGTGCTGAGCAGGGAACAACCAAGAAGGGTGGGTGCTGGTTGTGACACCTGGATCTGTGCTGTTACTTTTTAGCCTGGGAGTCCTTGGAGCTGTTGTGGCAAGGACAGTATGTAGCTCCATGGAGAGAGGAGGCTTGGCATCTCATGGCCTTCTCTGAGCAGTGTACACATCCCTCCTTCTCTCCCCATTACCCAGCCAAACACCCTTTTCCACCACCTGCTGAGTTTTCACCACCTGAGCTCCCCTGCATTTTCTGGTTTTCACCCATGGTCTGTGAGGGTATGGTCAGCAAGCCCATCTGCTCAGACTCTTCAATCCTGCACCTTGGCACAGAGGGGGACTTGCTCAGAGGTGATTAGCAATGTGCACTTCATTAGCACTTCCACTATTACTTTTCTGAGCAGTCTGTAAATGCCACACCAGCCCTTTCTTCATTACCTTTTCCCGTTTCACTGTTGAATTAATTCTATAAGACCTCTCCCCAGAGGAGCTACTGCTTGCTCACTGATATCTAAGGATTTCTTCTACCCTGACTTTTTCTGGTTTTCATACCTGGGACATTGTTTCCCATCTTGCCCTGTTTTCCCTAGATATTTCACGCTTTGCATTTCATTTTTAGTCCCTGTCTGATATTTTCTCTCTGCATTTTGTCATCCCAGTTGTGTTTTTTCTTTCCCACTCTCACTCTTTTATCCAGGAAAATGGAGTTTTGAGAATTTTTCAATCATCCTGTAACGTCGTGCAGAGCACAGGCTCCCAGCAGCAGCATTCTAAGTGCTGGCTAAAAATTAGTCCCAGAAGCCTTCCGTTCTTCTTTATAAATACAGTTTTTGAGTCCTTTCTGTAGAACATGGTTGCAATGCTACGGAAGCTGTTGGTTGCATTTCTGATGAGAAGCCCAGGACTCTTCCACATGGACAGCTGTGCAACCACAAGGAAATACTTAATTTTAATTCTCCTAAGAGCCTTACAGAAGCTTATCTTCACAAGAGCCCCGGGGACTGGGGTCTTGCAAAGATAGGAAAGCTGGTACACAGATGCTTAACTGGGATCATAGGAAATCAAAAGCAGAACTGGAATTGGGATTTTTGCATTGCTGTCCCCAGGCATGTTCTTGGAATGTCTTCAGCAGGTTTTCTGCTGCCTCAGTGCACGTACACCACCTACCCTCAACCACATGCACTAGAAATTGCCACCAGGCACGGACAGCTGACAAACTTTGAGCAGTAGGACAAGGGTAGAGCCTTGGGAGATGCATAGATTTATGATGATACATGGTACATATTACGATGTATGACACATAGGATACATTTTGTGAAATGTCTCTTAGTTGACTAAAAGAGATCAATTACTTGCATCCAAGATTCCTGCTTGGAAGAATTTCTGTCTGCAAACAGCCAAAGAGCATAAAAATTAATTGCTCTAATGTAGCCAGCAAGCCATTTCCCTTGCACTCCAGTGTGGATCTGAATCATGGTGGCTTTGTACAGAGTGGGAAATCTGTATGGGTCAATTTTAGCACTGAATTATCAGGCTATGTGCAAACCTGTCTAAATAGGTTTTCCTGGGCTTTGGATCTCTGGAAACATGGCCACAGTGCAGCAGCAAACCAGGAGTAGCTCTGCCCTTGGTTCCCTCCCCACCGTGTCTTGCCTCTGTGTTCTGCTGCACTGGGTATGTTGGGGGTATCTCGAGTGCTGCAGTGCTGTGCCTGAACAAGCCTTTTTCTTGTTCCAGGCAAGACCTGGGACTTGGGCTAGCCTGCTTAAGGTCACCTTGGATATTTCTGATCGTTGCTGCAGTGTGTTGCTCTGACCTGTCTGTGCACCAGTGGTCCCAAGCTGCTGGTTTGTACACAAGAAAGCTGAATGCTGCTACTTGCCCTGTATTGTCTTTTGAATCTTGCTGCTTAGGGGTGTCTGGACCCTGGGAGGAATGCTGCTTTGGTTTGGGAGTTCTGCAGAGCATAGATTATCTGATTATCTGTGGATTATTGCTTTTTAATCATAAATGAAAGCACAGAAACTGAGATATGATGTAGAATGTGAACATGCAGCAAGTGTGAATATTCAGCCTTCACAGCTCAGGCCAATACCTGCAGAACATACAGGGTTAGTTATTCTAGCAGTAGCATGATTAGGTGCTATGAACACTAATGATCCAAAAAGCTCAGTTTTAGCTTACGTGAGAATCTTATCCAATGTTTTCATGCCTGTTAACTTTGCAGACAGATTTCCTACAAGAAGCAGAGATTCAGGCATCTACATGAACACTTGCTGCAAACGCACGTAGTGTCTGACTAGACCTGTGGTCCGTGGTGGGGAGTTAGACAAGGTGAGACTGTAAAAGGCCAGTAATTGTACACAGGAGATGGCTGTGATTGCTTTGAATGTGGAGCCATTGTCAGGAACTGAGAGGGAAAAGCACAGCCTATTTGAGCACTCTTATCTCAAACTCCTGGCTAAGTGAAGTCAGGAAATGATTGGGGGGTGCTGTTGTTGTCTGTGCATTTTCACCTCTGGGATTTACAGAAACTTGGGATTTTGTGCTGCCTTTGGCATGGCTTTGCTGCCCTTTGCCAAGTTTCATTAATCAGCAGCCAGGGGTTACATGAAGGGTATGGTGTCTACCCGATGGGAATTCAAGGACCACAAGAAGAGGTTTCAGTAACGTTTGTTCAAAGGCACTTCAAGTTTTTTTTTTATTATTTTTGGCTCCTGAAATGTAACTGCCATCCTTTAACTATTATCAATGGCATTAGAACTTCACGTAGTAGCAGCACGCTGGGATCCATGAGAGAGTGTCAGACTGGCTTGCTATTACATGAAAAATGTCACATCTTGCAGCATCTCAGCTCTTGATTTTTGTCTTTTTTTTAGCACTTTGGAATTCGATGCCGTCATATTATCAAAGGGAAAAATGTCTCAAATTAGATCCTGCTTTAAACAGATGCTTTGCAGTCTCAAATAAGTACAATTTGTAGATGTAACTCAAAGAGAAATTTAAATGTTGAAGGCAGCTACACTCACCAAATTTCTGGGATCCAGCTAAACAGATGAATTTTTACTCCAGCTTCCCATCATCCTGTGAGCAGATCTTTTCCTTCTGAAGAATTCCCCTTGATTTGCTCTTATCCCTGAGACTCTGGTCTGTCTTCCATGATATCCCCTTGTCTTTGAGTCTCTCAGGCATCTCTGTTCCTGGCTGTGTGATGGTGTTGTGCTTCATACATGTCTTTGTGTGTACAAAAAGCCTTAATTTCAGCACGTTAAATGAAACAGCATGTAGAGCGTGGGCTAAACTCTGGGATATTTTTAGTCCTTGTTGGCCTTGTCATGGCCCTTGCTGTATTTCTCTGGGAAACAGTTGCTGAGCAGCATCATTTAGCTTGTCCCACATAACTCCAGGCTCTTGGAAAGCCAGTTTCCTGCCAGGCTTGAGACTTCTGGGACTGCTGTTTTCCCATCGGGAATGTGCCCATTTTAGCATATAAGAACTCATGCCTTATTAATTTTTCTGAGTGTTTGGGGCAGAAAGGCAATCTCAGGATTAAGTGTTGTATTTGGGGGGAGTAAACCCCAAAGGTTGTGACTTTAAACTGTGACTAGGTTATATGTAGCCAACATCTGCATCCCCATGCTCCTTTTGCAGAGCAATCACTGCATCACTGCTGGCGAGGGTTCCCCATGCACAGATATTCCCAGGAAAAGGGACAACAAGCATTACTGCGACTGGCAAATGAAAATACTATAGATGGGAGGAGGACAGAAAGCTAAATCAGTGACTCCCTGGAGAAGCAGTGGCCTCAGTGCCACAGTGGCTGACATGTGAGGGCACAAGGAGGGTAAGCCAG
Organism: Scytalopus superciliaris; assembly: GCA_013400415.1. Lineage (NCBI taxonomy): Eukaryota > Metazoa > Chordata > Aves > Passeriformes > Rhinocryptidae > Scytalopus > Scytalopus superciliaris. The sequence continues at coordinate 1,186,830 of VXBX01003755.1, read as the reverse complement.
GGTCCTGAGTGGGGGTTTGGGAGAGAGTTCGTGGTGAGGGGACGCAGGAGACTTGGAAAAGGATGTTGCAAGGCCACGGTGGGATTGCAGGGAACATTAGAGGGCTGAGGTTGCAGGGGGCACTAGGCAGGGAGGCACACCTGATCTGGATCCTTTTGGCAGCATTACATTACTGTTTCCAAAGTAGCTTTCTTGAAATTCTGGGTTACAAAATGAGGGCTGATGAACCTGGGGCCAGAGACGTGTCCCCATTGTCTGCCCTGCCCTGTCTGTCAGGCCCCTGTCCCACAGCACAATAGGCAGAGGGGCAGATTAGCCAGTGCTGCCTCCAGCTCCTGTGCAAAACCCACCCTTTAGCTCAAAGCAGTGAGGCTGATGGCCACACTCTGAGCTCGCTGTCTCTAAGCTTTTGTGTTTTAAGTGCAGACACATGTTCTACTCTGCCCATTGCTTCAAGCAGTAGAAACCTCTGGCAAGTGGTTGAGGCAGACATCTGGGGATGGTGATGTCTTTAACTGCTGTAACATGATTTGCTCATCTGGTTTTGGAACCTCTATAGTATTCACCCTTGCAATCTCCTCTTTCTTACCCTGAGCACTAAAAGCTGCTTCTTTTTCTTTCTTTTTTTCCCTTTCTTTCCTTTTTTTTGTGTAATGAGAATTTCGTGTAACAACGTGGCTCCAGGAACTGCAGCTTTATAAAGAAGAGAAAGTTATGAGAGATCGTATAAAATCATGTTCTATTATATTACATAAAAATTAAATAATACCATACTTCAGAGACAGAGAAAAGCACTTTTATTAGCTGAGAAAACACATGCGAAATTTGAGTTTTACATGCAACAGCACACAAGGTGGATAGCAGGGCTGGGACTCTTCTCTTGACATGGAGAGAGTAAAAGGAGAGCAGCTGAAGATCCTGAGTTTGGAATTCTTCCTCTGCTAGGCAAAAATTACATTAAGAATTAGAGCAATTTATTTTCTGCAGTCATTATAGTTGCCTAGAGAAAGAAGACCTTTATATATTTTAGTTTAAAGCTAATTGTTCGGTTTTAAAATTGCTAAGAACCCAAGGAGTAAATTTAAGATAGAATTTTTTGAAGAAAACACTGCTAGTCCCAAACCGAACCAAGACTTAGATTAATCACAGTCTTCTGTGCAATAGAAGGCATTTGAGAATCCATCAAGTTCATGGGAAAGTGATCTTGGAAGAGCAACAAATAAATGCTGTGACCTTTTGACTCTGCTAGCCCTGGAGCTGTGGTGAGTTTGCAGTCAGGCACTTGGTTCCAGACAGGAATTTTCATTGCTGCAGTGAAGTAAATCACCATGAGGAGGAGGCCTCGCTGGTCCTGTCTGCATGGATGTTTTCAGAGCTCTGTTTCCCTGTGGATGCCCCTCTATCAGTGACAGCAGAAATGGGAGCTGAATGGTAGATTTGCTCAGGAAGCCTGAAATACCTGCATCTTAAACCACAATAGGTAATGCAGTACTAGAAATACCGTGTTTATCGCTGCTGTGGCTGGCTAAATCCCAACAGTATGGGGTGGATTTGGCCCCAGGGCAGATTTAGTGGGCAGACAGAGGGTGCCGTAGTGCCTTTCAATAGCATCATCTTGATGTGGCACATGTAGGACACTGTGCAGTTTGCCATTCCTATCCATGTTTTTCCACAGTTCAAAGAAGCTGAATTAATGATGGGAAGCAAAATAACTTTTGGGAAAATAATTGTTTTTCATGATTATTAATTTAACGATCCTTAGACACAAATGGTTTTTAAACCTTATGTTAGGGAAAGGGAATTTATCTGCAATTATTTTGGCTGATTTGCTTTTTTTTTGGGCTTTGCTTTCTGTAGACTAGTCAGAGCTGTGTCTACCCTCAGCCTCAGTTCACATTTCAGCCTTCTCTGGAGCTGTTGGATCTATGTCCTCTCCAGATCTTGTGTTCATGAAGTTTGTTACTTATCCCGGAAACCTTCACTCTTCTCTGGTCTGGACTAAAGCTGGTCCATGAGTTCCCAAGTTATTAGGAAGAAGAGGCAAGTCATACTGCATGTTGGGTCTCATTTCCTTAGGAATCAGGAACAGCACTGATTTTTGTGTAACTATAGAAACTAATGCTTTAAAGAAATGACCATCCAGGGTAAGACTTGGGATAAAATTGAGCATTGAAAATTATGGTTTCTCCTGATCAGTCATCATGTGCCAGGGAATAAAAGGCCTGATTACTACTGCAACCTCTTGGGGAGACAGTCCAACCAGGCTGGATGTTGTTTTGCTCTTGATTTCTGCCTTCTCCACATGAGCTCTGTGTGGCACATCTGGATTGTCAAGTGAGGAGAGTAAGAGGAGTGTCTGCTCTGTGCAGTTATTATCAGGTTGTCCATGAAATATGGGGAATGCAGCTCTTGTCAGTATTGTAGCTCCTGTTGGGGGACTTCTATACCAACGAGCTCCTTGCAGTTGTTCACTGATACAGCTACATGAGCAGGAGTCTGTAGCAGATGCTCTGCCTTTGTGGTCTGTGTGGGCTCTGTCCTTACCCTCAGTAAAAGACTAGGCATGTCAAACATGCTGAGATCCATTAAAATTAGTCCTTTCCTCTAATGTTAGCCAAGCCAGTGCTGCTCCAAGGAGAGTCTCGCCTTGTCATGCCTGAAAGGCTGTTACAGAGCAGTGCCTAGGACTCAGCTTTAGAGAAGTAAAAACCTCTGGAAGAGTACTGTTGTCTGTGGAAATCCCCCCCCTCCTTCCTCAACGTTATCTTGTTCCTCAACATGCTGCTCAGTGTGAACCTGTTGGAAATGTTGAAGAAACAACTCACTTCTCTGAAATATTTTCTTTTCCTCTTTTCATCCTCTCCCATCTGCTCTTTTCCTGGGCTTCTGTTCCTTTGGTGATGATAAAGACCCCCCATATTCATTCTGTGGATTTCCTCCCCCTCAGGCAGCCAGTGAAAAATACACTGGAATTCGATGTAAATCAGGAAGGTTCGGTTGGGTTTCCCCCCTCCTCCACCCTTTTCATGCTCTAGGCAATAGTATAATGAAGGAGAAGGCAATGATTGTTACTTAATTTACATTCTTTAAGGCAGATGCCTTTGGCCCGTGTAGGACAGGAAAAGACTGGTCAGTGTGGCAATGTGTGAGTGTCTAAGTCTGGACTGAGGGCTGATCTTTCATGTATTTAGGCAAAGAAAGGAATGTGCCCCCTGCCTTCCTTCTGCAAATCATCCTCACCTGCCATGCCCTCCTTTGTCCCCTCTTTGTGAGCAGTGATTCATGGGCTCGCCAAGAACGCAGCAGCTGCAGATCATCCTGGGTCCAGAAGTGGTGAGGACAACTGTGGTGCTGTTCCACCACCAGCTGAGAGAGGCTCCCATAACTGACCAGAGCAATCATTCAATGAAAGGAGGGATCATTTGGCTGAGAGCTGTGCCAGGGACTTTCTTGTATGATGCACAAAAAAGCCAAGCTAGAAGAGCTACGTTGGCCTGACCTGTCCCTGTGAAAGGTAGGGCAGAGTCTGGTCCCTCACTGTGTTGTCTGCAATATTTCCTCCTGTGCTGACTCATTTCACCAGGACAGAGCGACGGGAAGCAACACGCTTGGTTCTGCCCCTTGTTTCCCCTGTAGGGTGGCTGCACACAGCCTGATGTTTAGTATTTCTTTCTCAATGAAGTGGATACAGCTTTTCTCTGGCAGGACTGAGGGAACTGGAAGTGCCTGTGCCACAATTTGTTCCCTGGGTTCTGCTCACTGGGGAAGCTGGTGCCAGCCTTTATCAGAGCAGATGATGTCTTACAATCAAGATGTAAGTGATTGCACTATTAGGTTTTATTTCCAAGTCAAAAATGGCTCTCCAGTGATGTAAAATTTTTCATCTCTGATCATCCTACTGTGATGGGCACATGGTAGTTCTTCTGCTCCCCCAGCACATCTTCCTTTCCATAGACAAAGTTCCACCAATTCGTTTATTTGCCACTTTTTTTCTCTTTTAAAAACTCCTTAAATTTCCATCACTGGGAGAACATTTAATTGCCTTAAGTCTGCAACTTGGGTTTGAGTCTGGTTTGTTGAGGCTTTCAGGCCAGACAACTTTATTAACAACAGTGGCTTCCTTTGCAGATAAATCCTTCTTTTCAGAGAACATCTTTCCTAAACAGTTTCACAGCTGATTATGGACACAAATAACTCATCAGGAAAAGTTAGTGATACTCAGTGCTTGGCAAGCCCTGAGTTATTATCCAGTTAATGCTGCGGCACTGTGCGTTTCCAGCTGTGTTGCAGTGGCACGCAGACCTCAGCAGCTGTTGCAGAGCTCATCAAATAGCTGTTGAGCATCATCCCTGATTTGTCATAAACCTAAAGGTTCCTCTGGGGAAGGAATGTTATCGCCTGCCACAGCCCGGCTATACTACAGTGATGCGCCGGCACTGTCCTTATCATAGGTATGCTGCTTGTTTGAATTCCTCCCCTCTCCCCTTTGCCTTCATTATTTTTCCTGTTTGTTGGGAGAGTTGGGATCAGATTATTCATAGCCTTATGCTACTAACTGACTTGTCTGGAAATGCAGTTTGGTGTATGCTTTAGGGCTACCCGGGTTCGTATCTTCCTAACCAGCTGAGTTTATATTTTAAAAAGTATTCAGATGGCTAACAATATCAAGGGGCACAGGACAGAGGTTTGGGGTTTTTTTGGGAACTGCTCAGGTACAATGTCGCTATAAAGAAGAATGGAGTTTTAGGTGTAAGCTGTGGTATGGATAAAAGCTTTGTGTTTTGTGTGGGATTTTAATATTTTCATTTATTTTTATTAGGATCAAAACCAGAAAACTTCAAAACTGGAAAGGAAATTCTGACGAGGGAGGGAGCTTTGTATGGGGTTCACAGACATACTTTGTTTTAAGAAATGCTCATCTTCAGGTGCACAATACAGAACAGGCCAAAGCAAAACCTTTTTTCAGAATATTTTATACTTCTCAAATTTTTCTATGTCTGATTTTCCCATTTTCAGAACTTTTTCAGTTTTCTTCCTTTTTTGCCTTTTAGACACAATTTTAGCAGTATTGATATGATTTTTCCAAGTTGTTTTGGCTCAAGAAAAAGCTTCCAAAGATTTTCTGACCACTTAAGCTTGACTGCTGCTGAAAACCCTTTTTTAGTACTCATGTACTTCCTAGAAAATGGAAAAATCCAGCCCATGGTCTGCTGCAGAAGGTGTTTTGCAAATGCAAGAGATCACAGTTATGTTTCTGATCCTGGTGGCCAGATTGCTCTGTGCTTGGCACATTCCATTGTATTATGTGGACAACAATAAAGCTTTTTTTTTTTTTTTATATAGGATTCTATGATTGTCTATGCAGGGTCTGAGTTACTGCAATCCCTAATTTCAGAGTCCAGCTTTTTAACTCAGCCAACACCCCTTCAGGCTTTTAGTTCGGAAACACCTTGTTCAAGTCACTGTTAAATGGCCCTTATGTTTGTATGGAAACAATTTTAAAAGATTCATGGAAGTCACTCCTGGCCAAATCACCCCATTTCTGAGAAATACCTTGGCAACAGTATTTTTCTTCCTTAAGTTTCACTGTAGTCACAAGAGATTTGCAATGAGCAATTACAAGGACACCCAAGTACTAGTGATAGGTGAAGGTATTTGAGCGTTTTCACAGAGAATTGCTCATTTCATGACTGTACTTCTCACAAAACTTGTCAAGTCACCATGATGGGGCTGTGAGTGTCCCAGTGACTGCTCTATAAATAGCCTGGATGGACAGAGACAGCACAGAAAGCAAACAGAGCACTTAAGCGGTAAGGACTTTTCTGCTGGGTTTGTGCAGGTTGTCATTGTGACTGTCACAAACAGGCTGCAAAAAATATTTTCAGTTGTTTGAGACAAAACGGACCGAGGGGGAGGCTTTGTGTTGGCTCAAAACAGCGAGTTGCTTTCGGGCCAGAAATGTTCTTTCTACGGGCAGCCCCCTGAAGGCTTCTTTGGCCTGAAGGCTCATGTGTTACAGCTTACATATTAGTCTGATAAAAGATGCACACGATCTGCCTTGTCTTGCTATCAGTCCATCACCGAAAAAATGTTGCTGCAGCTAATGGTGGCTCATATTTGATTTCTATCCGGTGTATTTTAAGGCTGAAAAACCATCCAACAGGATAGGTGTCTGTCTCAGTGCTGTCCTCTGCCTGTTATTATGTGTGTTTGTATTAATGATGAGATATCCTGCAAGGTTAGTTGATTTAAATATTGAAAACAAATGTTCTCCTATTTCTCTGCCTTGGGGCTAGGAGTGATTATTCCATCCTCTTCAGTGTATAGGAATCTGCATCTGTTGAGGTCTCTATTCTGCTGTGAGCCCAACATATGAACTCAGTTTGTGAATTCATCTGAGAAATGCTAAAATTGGCACCAGGTTCTGCAAGCACCTATACCAGTAATATATCCAAAGGTCTAAATACCACTTTGCTTTGGAATTGCAGTTTTTTAGACTTGGCCACTTGGGTCAGCATCCTTCTGTGTCTTTATTGTTTACATCTTAATGTTTCAGTGTCACCAGGATACCTTATTATGACCCTGGGATGCAAACAGTCCATTGCTGAAGGTTTTCTTTAGTAACTTGGCAACGTTATCTAAAGCAAAGCAGACTCTTGAAATTGGGACATACTGCAATTCACAGGGACAATGAAAAGTATTTGTGGTACAGAATATTTTGCACATTTGAAACCTCTGTTGCATCAATCTTACTCAGAAAAGAAGTAGCTGGAGCAAAATGTAAATTTTTGCTGTTTAATGTTTCTGATAAAATTAGCATTTGCAAAAAATACACTTAGAAATGGTAGGAGTTTCAAGCAATAACCTTAACAACGTTTGTAGTACTGTTTATAAATATGTGTTTAGGGAGATATAAAATTGTAGATCATTGACCTGATAAGGCCATGATATCATTTTCTGAGCTATTTAGATGTGTCAACTGAACGAATGTTTAGAATCCGTGCAGCACATGTAGTAAAAATTTGCATGAAGACCATATTGATTTCAGGTGCAGGGGAGGCATTTCAATGCAGAATAGATGAGTTGCTGGATTTATCTGTATTCTAAATTGGGAACAGAATTTTCTCAAGGGACTCCTTGTAGTCCTAATGTGAGCTGGTGCAAGGCAGTGGGAGGCATTGCATATGAGATGTATGGAGTGACTGTGAGCTGCAGCTCTCGGGCTCAGTTCCTGGTCTGTGCTGTGTACCCCAACGAGGCCTTCTGTGATGGACTCTCTCAAATGGCCTCATTCCTAGCCCTTGACATGAGGGAAAGCTGCTCCCGTGACTACAGAGGGGCAGATGTTACTCTTCAGATTGCTCTTGACGTGGGTCTAGTGATGAGTTACCAGCATTTTTTGGTGGCTGCATGCTGATTTCAGCATTTGGAGACCACAGAGTTGGGATACTGTCAGCAGCAGAAGGCTCAGCCCTTGCAGAGCAGTGGGTCAAGGGAGAACCTACGTGCCGAGTGAATGGCAGTGAAGAGGGCAGGAGGAAAACAAGGAAGCTCACATTGCTGTGAGTTGCAGAAGGGTAACAGGATTGTCACAAAACTGATACTCATGTGGTGATGTGCCATTTATGATAAAGTGCCTCAGTTTGTTGAGATGATTTTGAACACTTTTGTTTCTACAAGCCAATGTCAGGATCATGTTGTATCCTCAATCTGGAGCTCATTAAGTGCATGACACATGGAAAACTCTGTTTGCCTCCTAATAATGTAATAGTGGGGAAAACAAGCCCTTAACCCCATTTTCTGTTGGACATCTTCTGCATTCTAAATTCAGTCAATTTTTTATATGTGCACTCGGACACTTGTACATGTGTCTTGCTGTGTCTGAGTGTGGATTTGAAAGTTGCTCTCTGCAAGAATCTCACCTATTCATAGAGAACAAAATACATAAGCACAGTGCTTCATCCACCTGAGATGGCCTGAGAGATGGAAATGCATCCCTTACTGCCAGTGTTACAGATGGATATTTCTCCGAAGGGAGAGATTGAAGGATGCAGTGCATTTAGGATTTTGTTGTTGCCTTGCTTCAGAGTGAGGAGAGAATCAATAATTTGTTAGGCTGTGAGCTGACAGCTTGTCTGGGTGCCAGCTCCAGTACCCTCCAGGATAAGCTGCCAAAGTGTTTGAGGGAGCAAAGCGGGATGTAAATTCCACAAGTCATTTTCCTGAAACTCTTATGTGGGAAACCTTTAGAAGCCTCTCAGTAAGGACAAAATCCTTCCAGGCTTAATTCTTGTTTGAGCAAAATTCCTTCTGAGGTCAGTAGACCTAATCCTGAAGTCTTATCACTTGTTTACCTTGATGGGATTTCAGTGTGTGTGTGTGGGGCAAACAGAGGGTCTTGGGACAGGGTATGCTGGAAATGCTTTCTTGGGAGGCTGGAAGAATCCTGCCAGGCTCTTCAGAAGTGAGTGCACATTTGAAAGGAAGGCTTGCTTCAGCAAAAATCACCTCTGTTTCCCACTTTCTCAGCAGTGGTAGAAAGAGCAGGTGAGGATTCCTCTTTTCTCTTTGGTGCCTGTGGGTGGCCCAGCCCTGTCTCCCAGGGATGATGTAGCTCACACTTCCAAGTATGTGCTTCAAAAGTGTTTTGCATCTGAGACTTTCCTTCTTTTGCATCCTAGAGGAAAAAAGTTCCCCGTGCTGGCAACCCCTTCTTAGCTTTTTAATTGTAACACCAGTCCATCAAAGTGGTAAGTAGCATCAAATATAGAAGCAGATGGGAGCTGGGACAGAAGCTGAGAAAGAATTTCTGGGTTTGGCATGTGGCTCTAGGGAAGGAACCTTTCATGGGGCTTTGGAGCAAGTCCTGGCTCTGCTTGCCCCATGTACTGTCATAGTGAAACCCCATTAAAGGCCCCTTGTCCCTGCATTGCTAATCATGGCATGCCAAGAGTGCCCTCAGCAGAGATTTCTCCTGCCTATCTTTTTCCCTCCACTCTTTCTCCCTGCAAATTGAAATCTATGTTCTTTATAACGGGCTCAACCTTTATTAGCCAAAGATCATACCTCTTTATTAACCTTCCAGTAAGGCTACATCAGCTGAGTGAAACACCGTTCAGCAGGGCGTATGGTATCATAAAAGGCACTGCTGGTGTCACACAGCTGTGTACAATTTTGTTTGGTTTGAGGCTTTTTGCTTTTTAGTAAAGAGATGGAAAACATTCTTTTCTTCTTTTTTGCTTTCTGGTGAGTGACTTATAAACAGCCTGTGTGAAATTGGGTCTGGAAAATATAATCAGAAAAATATATAGGCTGTTGCATTGTTTTTATGAATCCCAGGTCATGGTACAGGGGAGATTCTGTGGTAAAGTTTCATTAAAAGTAAAGGAGGAACACTAAAAGCTCTGCTGCTGATCTGGGGAAAGTAAAACTTCATCAAACCAAGTAACACTGAGCCATCTTGTACTTTATTCCCTGCTGTTTATCTAAAGCACATTTCTTACATTCAATAGATTTCTACTTCTGGCAGTTTATAATTCAATGAGTTTAAGAGCCTTTGACTAATTAAGAGCAGAGAGATTTTCACCATGCTGCCACAGCCCCACTGGAAGAATAATTTCCAAGTGTTTTGCTCTTTGGGGGCATATGAGGCCAAAATTACAAGCAAATAACTGTCCATGTACATATATGTGTGTGTGTGTGTGTGTGTGTGTGTGTGTACGTCCTCAGATTCTATGTCCATATCCAAATTAGTTAAAAAATAAAAATCTAACATATAAACACCTCTGGAGGGAAGAATGTAGGTACATGTAACAGAGTCTTCTAGGTGGGTCTCTGCTTGGGTTATAAGTTATTTGTAAATGAATCATGGAAAAAATTGAAGAGGTTTGATCCTACGGGTGAAGAAGCATGTGTGACTGTGTGAGTGCATGTGCACGCATGCAGAAAGCAACTGTGAGGGATGCCTGTGCTTAAACTGAGCAGACAAGTTTTATTACTTCTGTCCATCGATGCTGGTTTGAAATATGGCAGGCTGCTATTAAGGTAGCTCAAAAATGTCTTTCCAAAATGGCTTTTGGGCTCCAGTTCCCACACTCATTTACTTCCTTGATTCACTTCAAAATCTGCTCCCCTCAGCATTTGCTGCTCTTGTTCACACAGATGCATTGAAAAATGGATCGTTACCCAGCAGTTTTCTGTAACAAAAGAAGGGGTTTGGTCCAGATCCAGAGAAAGACATACAGTAAAGGATCACAACTGAGGAAATTACTGTATCAAATTGCACGTGAACAGTGAGAAGATAGAATGCATATGAAAGACAGCTGGGTTAAAAAAAATGTATAAATGGAGAGGCAATTCAATTGAAACTCACAACTGCATTACCTTACTGGTGTTGAATGGTGCCTGATTCCACAATAAATCCTGTACACCAAAGCTCAAGATTTAGGAAAACATAAGAGTTCTTAACTTCATCCTTGTTTGGCAACATGATCCACTGCCTCTCACATCTCTGTGAACCTGATTGCCAGCTCTCACAAGACTTGGGACAGCACTGAGACCCCACGGGTTTTTAATTCCATGTATAGGTGTTTGCCACAAGGGAAGAGTCTGGTCTGGGCCAGCAAATGTATCCTGAGTGTGAGTGATGCAAAATGGAAGCAGTCAGGGAAAGAAGGATTTGTTGATGGACATTAACAAAACACCACTCATTTTAGTGAAGGTTAAAACCCAACCTACTTGGTATAAGAGAATTTACAAATGCCTTATTATGCTGTTGCTAAAATCACACCTGTAGCATCATGCACCAAGATCATGCTCTTAGCTTCAGAAACCAGACTACAAAGGAAGACTGCAACATTAAAGGAGTGGGAATGAATTTAGCCAGTTTCATCTAGAGAAATGCTTAATGGCAGGATGATCATCTTAAGGGTCATTTAATACCGGGAAAAGGAAATGACACATAACACAAGTAGTAACACAAAGAACAATGAATTCAATTTAATAAAGGGCAAATTCAAATTGGAAATGAGGCTAAACTTTTAGATGGTTGAGGGCAGGCAGAAAGGGAAATCGTTTGCTTAATGAGGTAGTTATGACAAACTAGGTAGAAATATTCTGTTTTCCAAAATCAGCAAGTGTAGAGTTCAATTTTTCTTGCCTGATACAGTGGGTTCAACTGGAGAGTCCAGTGGTGTTTTGTCACCCTTGTCCATCATGATCATTAGTTGCATTAATAATCCATATTTTAATAAAGGCACTACTGTAGCATTGGTACATGTTGAGGATCCTTGCTTCTCTAACAGTGAAGAAAGAAACTGGATTTTTTGTGGCTTCACAATATGAAACAAAAAGTGAAGTGTGCTGTAGTTGTATGAGGTGAGATTTATGTGAGACCACATGGAGCTTTACAGCCTCATGGCTTCTGTGTCTGGTCAGAACTGTGTTACAGAAAGGCTGAGGGGATTTTTCCTGGGGTTGCAGGAGACCTGGGTATTTTACTCTTCACTATGTTGCAGAGACAACCGGACACCCCAGAGGTACCTGCTGAAAATCCTACTTTTGTATGTTGTTCTTACTGTTTCCTTGAGGCAGAGCTGACCCGATGGCTGTTAGTAACACCATGGTTGATCTTAACTCACCACCTACAGGGCTTGCTGCCCCAAATGGGCTCTTAGTTTCCTGCCTGCTTACAGCACTTTTTAGGAGCATGTATGAAAACAGCCTTGCATCTGTGTTGCCAGAAAGGCTTTATGAAAGAAAGGACTACAAATGCATACTGCCTGAGCCTCACATCTCAGTAAAAGTGAACCAAATGTATTTCCAGTGCAAATTTACTGGAATTAGTGAACAACACAAAAACTGATATTTAAGTCAGTGATTCTAATATGATGAAGGCAAATGGTTAACAGAACTGTTTATCTCTTTATGGCACAAATATACAGTTGATAGTTCTTGCTTTATTTTAAATATATTGACATGCACAAAGTACCTAATTAATGAGCTTTCATAGGGATCCCAGTTAACAATTAATGATTGCCAACTGATGAGTTTTGCTATGTCTGGAAATTAAATGGTAGCATTCGGTTCATGAAAATGGCTCATATTGTCCAAAACAGCTGATTACTACTGTGTTTAAGCAATAGAATTCTCATAAGGATTTGAGCTGCTCAAAATTTAATGCAATTTTTCCAGGACTTTGATAATCATCAGGAAATGAATGTAAAACTGTGATCTCATGTAATTTGGGAAGTTAATGGAATAATCTGATGGGCAGAGCTTGCTAAGGATCTAACTGTACACTGGAAAAGAAAAATCTTTAGGCACTGGTCTCTGTCAGCAGCAATGGAAGTAGAGAAGACAGTAGATTTTATTCCATAATTATCTGAGATGAAAATGGGTGGTGACCCAAAAAGAAATAGGGTAGTGTTTCTTTTAGCAAGGCAAACAGGTTAGCCTAAATACTAGCATTGGTTGTTACATGCTACTATGGATGTGTATGTTGGAGAGCTTGTTGGAAAATTAATTTATTCCTGTAAAAACATTGCTTTATAGAAATCTTTCTTTGAGCTTTGAGATTTTCATTGGAGAAGTGGAAAATGAGCAGTTTCCATCTACCAGAGAGTTTCAGATGGAAACCTGGTTTCTGGTCAAGTTTCTTTCCCCAGTGCAAACACATAAATGCTTGCAGGAAGACATCTTTACTGGTGTGGATGTTGTTTCCTCTGCAGTAGAAATGAGTCTGTTTTTGCAGTCTGTTCTATCTTGGTCTTGGATGTGCAGGCTGCCTTAGCTGGTAACTCCTTATTCCAGTTGTGAGATTCTAAGTTTTGGCTTCGAGGGTTTTGTTCCAGTCATAAGTTTGTAAGGGGCGTGAAGGGCTTTTCATCCCAGTTGCTCTCAGATTTTTACTCTTTGCAGATGAGCTGAAAATTAGTAATAAAGTGTTTGTGATGTTCAGTGAAAGCAGTGGCAGCAGTTGCACTGGCAGTAAATGTCAAAGAAAGAAGCTGCAAAGGCTGAGGAAAGTAATTGCAAATTATCAAGAGTCAGCACAAGAGATTTTGCTGCAGTAACTCCATCTTTTTAGCTGGGGACAGAGAATGACAGTCACAGATTTAATCCATCCCTCATGTGAGTCATTGAAGTTGTTGAATAGTAACCTATAAAATTTATACTAGTTATGTTCCCTAGGAAAGTTAACTCCCCCTAAGATTTTTCGTCGGATATTTTTTGGACCTATATAATGCATGACCAGTGTTCATCAACTAATATGCAGCACGTACTGGATTCAGCTGTGTAACTGATTGAAGCTTTAGTCTTTTATACTGAGACATTGGGTTTTTCCTTAGGGTGCAGATGCCAAGTGGTCTTCCCTTAGAAGGTCTCATCTTTATCCTTATTTAAACGGGACATGCTTTGTGGGATGAGGAAACTCTTTGCTGTGCTGTTAAACTAAGGACATATTTGCAATATCTTCCCTCTTTTAAGTAGGTGTCAGTCACATTTTTTCAGTTAGATACTATAGACTAAATCCTGTCTCTGCTCTGGGCATGAAGGTGAACAGAATAGTTCATCACCAAGGGAAATCAAGCCTTCTTTATAACTGTTTCTCTTCGTTTCATCTTGGCTTGTCAGTGTCTGGCAGATTCTCCATCCTTTATGCCATTCCTCTTCAGCTCACTAACAGAGCCATCATTAGCTCTGCATATAGGGCAAGCTTGGGGATTTCATTACTTCCCTGAAGTTTCATTCACTCTTTCTTGGTTTTTTTTTTTTTAATTTATGTTGTTTATAGGTGAAAAAGGATGAGCTCTGCTCTGAGCCTGATCTTTGCTTTATTCATGACTGCAGGACTGCACTGACCTGAAGCAGTGCTATAACCATGCTGGCATGTGTATCTCATTTTTATAAGTTTACTTGTACTGTTTAGAACAATCTGAGGAGATTTATAATTGCTTGTTTTGTAATACAGCCACAAAGAATTAAGTAAAGGCTATATAAGTAATCCCTCTTTTCCTCAAGCCAAAGAAATACTGTCATGTTTTCATATATCAACTTATTTACGGTCAGACTTTGCCTTCTCTCTGTGTTTGATAGGCATATATAAGTGCTGCATCTGAGCAGTTCACAGGGGGATTTGGCACTTTGATTTTAAATCAGTGCCAAACATGGAGAGAACAGTGTAGTTTAAATAGGATGGAGCCCATGGAATGATGGGAGGTACCTTTTCTGCAAAAATTACTATGAGAAGAGACGATGACTTAGGAAACCATTGCAATTAAAATTGTGACTGAGTTGATACTGGAGAGGGAAAACTGCTAGCTTTTGATATTTGCTAGCTAGGCAGAAACTTGGAAAATATGTGTTTTCTGAGAACAGAGATATAGAGGAAAAATGGCTTATGTTTAAGACTCTACACAGGACTCAGAAAATTGACTTCAGTTCCTTTTCTGGCTGCCTCACAGGATGCCTCTGTAGTCTTGGGGACAATTACAAAGTTTCACCATATGTTTATGCTGCATCTAGCGATCTGGAGCCCTCATTTTAGTTGAGCTTCATGAAATTCTAGCCTACCAAGTAATATTTACTCACTTGTGTATACCAGAAAGTAAAAACAAATGGCCTTTGGAAAAATTAGACTGAGTCACGTTTACTGAATAGGGATTCTGTGTCCTGGTCAATGATGGACGAAAAGTAGGGCCTTCAGAAATTATGACTATATCAGACTCAATGCTCAGACCAAATATGGGATCATTTAAATTGTTTCAAAAAATGTTGTGAGGAAGGAGAAGGGTGAAAGGGAGGTGATGCTTACCATGAAGGCTATGAACTATTTTCCCAAGATCTTTGTCACATAACTGAGGAAAGAGGAAGGACATGACAGAAGCAGAGAAAGCCTTCCCAAAGAGGACTTTATAACATCGTTTTTGTGTCAGCCAAATGCAGACACATGTGATTTTTAATGAAGGAAAAAAATGCCTTTTTGTTTTTTTAACAGATAAATCATCCACAAACAAGCTTATGAGAAAAATAGAAGGAAGAAGGCCAAAGAGGCATGCCAGAGAAGGAAGTTTGCAGAGTGCAAGGGGTTCAGAGAAGGCTGCAGTGGGACTGTCTCTGAGAGGGAGCATTTACATCACCAATTCTTGACGGGTTTGCCTTCTGGGACTCTGACCCTGGACTGCTGCCGGGACGTTTGTCTTGGACTTGTCTTCTGGACTGGTGAGTTACTGATGGAATGACACACATCTCTGTTGCTGAAACACAGTATTTTCAGATTGCTCAGTGTGAGGGGTTTTGGTCTCTGATCATTCTGTCTCCCGCTCCAGTGATGAGAGGATATGTCAAGTAGTTAAACACAAATCTGAGAGATGGAAGACTTGGCCACTGTTTCTGAGGCTGCCACAGCCTATTTGTGATCTTGTAGAAGGCAAAGAATGACAGACAGAGGTAGCATTTTTGAGTGGCTCAGGACTCTCTTAACTCTGCTGTCATTGGACTCAATGGGACTTTCTCCCTTAACTTTGGTGCGAACAAGAACCTTTTATTTCAGACTGTGAACTAGGTAGGTGGCTCTAATCATTTGGATATAAAGTGTGTGCCTGCTGCAGTGCAGGGAATTGATGCAACTTTTCAGATGCTGTTTAGTGGGCGGTGAAAGCACAGTTAACTAAAAAGGTAGGTCACTACTGCAAGCCCTGATTATACCAATTCAAATCCAAAATAGTGTTGGTGTGTTTCACCAAAGTTCATTGTTACACAAATACCTACTACTTCACAATCACTCTGTGCAGGTAGATGGGAGGTAGTCTAAGCAGGGGAACAGTGAGTGGAAATTGATTAATTTCATCCTAGAGTATATCCCAGACTAAGTAAAAAACATTTTCTGCTGTAGCATTGCAAGAAGATACTATTTATAGTTTGTGCTCATTTACTGCTGTCTGAAACTCGGAAAAGTTTCCATTTTGGAAAGGTTGTAGTTTCTCTTTGGAAAGTAGAAAGTAATTTTTAAGTTCCTTATTGGAAATTAATTTTTTATTTTGAGAGACATATGAACTGTTTCCCTTCAATTTTGTAGAATGATGGACTCAACACAGAGTTTTTCAGAATAACCAATCTGGTCCCATACTGTTGATTCATTTCCCTTTGGACTGTCTGGCAAAGAGATGTAGGTCCACAAAATGATTTTCCAGGGGAAGTGGCAGTATTGATCCTGCAAACAGTTCCCAAGTTTGGAGTCCTCTGGAAGAGAGGAAAGGCACAGGAGGCTGCAGGAAACAATCAAGTAGAGCCATTAGCAGACAACGATCTGCACAGAGGTGTTCAGTAAGCCTCAGAAATCGCAGATACACTGTTCCTTTGGAGATTGGTATACTGAGCATTCATTTGGTCATCTAACAAGGGAGAATGGGATCATATGGCCTAATCCTGCTGCTGGACAAAAATACACATCCAGGAGGACTGAGTGCCACAGTCCTTAGAGAAAGAAGGAATAGTCATGTGCTCCGTATGCACTAGAGGCTTAGTCAAGTCCCTCCTGTACCCTGGGCAGTGTAGGGGCAGACGAATGTTATCTTACTGAGAACTGTTTGACTGTTTTTGAGGGATCCTAGGAGCCTTGTGAGTTTGATCTTAAAATTTGCTTGGACTTGCAGTACTTTGGTTTGTGGCATGGCTGCTGCAAGCTTGGGGTTGCTGGCCTGGAGCCGTGAATGCTGTAAAAACACCAGCCCTGTTTCTGTGGTGTCCTGCAGAGTGAGCTGGCAGGGAGCAGTGCAGAGTGCTGACAGAGACCAGCAAGACAATCTTCATCCCCTCACATCTCTTTTTTGATAGACCTGGCAAATCCAGAAGACTGAATGTGTCAATGTCGACAAATCGGGCTTTCATGTCAGAAGAGAGTCGTGTTGGAAATTTCCTGGGCATATCTACTGACTGCACCCTGGGTCTGGCTTAGAAACAATGCAAGAGGTGAACTTGGCTCAGTGGGTTTTACTTCTTTGATCTTCATTGTCCAGAATAGTGCACAGCAGCTGTACTCTTTGGAGGAAGAATAGGCATTTTCTTTGACTAAAGATGTTAGCAGTCATTTCCTGTATCCTTTTGAATTCTTTTCATACTCATATTCATATTTTTAATGCTAATGAGAACCATAACTGTATGTTAAAAAGATCCTGTGTCCCTTAAAATATCTATTGGAATAGCTAAAGACAAGGGAAAAAAGTAATGAACTAAAGTTCCCTCTGAATTTTTGACTCATCCAAACACCTAAATTAATCATGTTAAAGAAAAATGTGCAGCCTGGTGTGCCCCTCCAGGGCACTCTGCTGGCTCCATGACTTACGTTGCCTTGTCTGGGTATCCACATGTGCTGTGGTGTGGGATTATGCTCTGTCCTCAGGTGCCTGCCACACTTACACTGCCTAAGCAGACTGAATTCACGATGAATGTCGACTACAACACAAAACTATTTCCAAGCATCTGTAGGCCTAGTTTAATCCTTTTAGGATCAAGTTTTCATCTCCAATATAAATCCACCAAAGGGAAGAGTGTATCTTTTACACCTCTTGAAAGTAGAATCTAGAGCTGAGTGTGTCTTCAAGAATCCCTGTCACCTTCCATGCATATGTTCATTCATTTGGTGATGGCCTTAAATTAGTAGTTGTGGCTGTGTGTGCAATAGGCAGGAATGAAAATAGTTCCTAACTCCCGGGTGTTCTTGCATGCAATGAGGACTAGTGTTTGGGAGGCACCAGCCCATAAGTTGGGCTTCCGCCCTTCCCCCAGCTGTGCCACTGGCTTGCTGTAAAATCCTCCACAAATCACTCACCTCTGGAGGTTCAGTTTTGCTTTTGTACAGCAGGAACAATGAGTCCTTTCAGCTCTGCCTCCACAGTGGGGATTGCATGGGGCTAACGAGCAGTAATGCAGCCTTCAGGGAGCGCCAGCGCTGGAGCTGCTCTAGCGAGTGTTTTGTAGTGGGAGAAGAATGGATCCTTAAAATATTTAATCAACAATCTGTGGGTAAAAATACCCCTACTTCCGTATTAAATACTCTTAGTGATGTAGGGCTTTATTATGTTCTTCTCTCTTTTGTTTATCTCATGTTCTCATCAAGAGGAGCTTCACTTTAGACCATGATAAAGCACTTCAGCTGTAGTTGTTAAGAAATCTTCTGCATACTTGGTTTTTTTTGGTTTTTTTTTTTTAGTAGTGACCCCCTTCTCACTTTCTGAACCAACTTGACTTTTTTTAAAGGGAAGCAATAATGAATTTCCATATGAGCTATACCTTGTAAAGAGATTATCTCCATTTGCTCTTTTTAGAAAGTTTTCAGAAGGGAAGGCACTGTCCCAATGCACAGAAGCAATTTTTCTTTTCAATGGATCCTGTGACTCAAATCTAAACCTTTGCTCTCAGAGGAACACTTTTCAAATGTTTACTTACTGCTTGATTCCTGATAGGCAGTCTGAAAAAAAAAACCCAGATGAGGTGTTACTCCTGAAAGTTATACTGCTTTATATTGTTTGAAAGGCAGAGATTGAACTGATTTGTCTAGCAGCTTGCCTTGTCTCAGCTGGGGGAAAGAGTTCCTTTGTAGCGCAGGCTTTTATCAGCAGTCCAGTAAAAGTGTTTTATATATATACATAAAAAAATCATGCAACATATAAAGCCTTTTATCTCAGTGGCTCCAAACTGGTTGACAAATTTGTCAAGTAATTTGTCAACTGCTTTCCTCAAAAATGATCTCTTACTCCAGAAAGATATCTTGGAGGTATTTCTATGTTAGGTGAAATTATTCTTGCTACTAATAGCTTTTAAAGTAACAATCAGACTTGTAATGCATGAATTACAAAATTTTAATCTTAAGAGTTTTAGAAACTTTCTCCTAGTCCTCTAAGGGGATTTAATTAAACATAAAGCCACCTGCTTGTTCTAGTGAGGTCAGGGGGGAGCTGATGCACAAGGTGTACTGGGCAGGAGAGAAACAACAGTTCATGTGTGCTGTGGGTAACCAGGGGAAAAACAAAGATAAATAATCATACAACATTATGACAGTCACTTGGTGAAAAATTCCTGTTCTGCAGCACAGCTGATGTTGTATTGTTGTGTATGGACATTGTTGTTGTGTATGGGCAAAAAATGTATGAACTGATGGGGGTACCTGCTCCTCTCTGGTACCTCTGCCCCCATCCCAGGCTTGGAGAGGAGCCCACGTGACAAGTGTGAGTTGTCTTCCAGGGGCCAGTAAAGTTCCTCACAGCAATTTGCCCTTTACCTCACTGATGACACCATGACCTTCCATGGCCACTGTTTCCACGTCAGCCTTATATATGAGCAGCATTTGCTCTTCTGGGAGGACTCTGGATACACATCCCACATCCACACACACTCTGCATCACTCAGGCTGCATCAGAGGATCCCCCTGGCTCCTGAACCTTTCCCTTGTGCAACTCACTGGCTGCCTCTGGAGCAAACCCGTTGCAAGGTGACTGAGGGTTTCATGATGGGATGCACATCATGAGCGTGTTAATGGAGTCAAGTGCTATTTATTTGCTCCAGTGCCTTTCACTGCACCCTTGGCGCATTCGGACTTCCTGTATGGAACTTGGCTGAAGGAGTCAGAGCTGCAAGACATCATCCCAAATTCCAGCTGGGATGCGTAACTTGGCTACATGACACTCTCCCCTCATTGCCCCCCTTAACTACTTCCCATGTTAAATAGTTTCTCAGGACTCAAAGGAGAAGGGGTAAATAATCTTCAGGCCAATGATTCTGATAAATAGAAAGATTGCAGAAATAAATTAGCAATGATTAATAGTAAGAAATTGTCACTTGTCTCACTTGCCTGGAAGTTGTAGCTTGCTGAAATGACAGCCTTGCTGTTAAGGGGTTGGGATGCAGAGAGTGAATGATGGGGGTAGGGATTTATTTTCTATATATTTTCAAATGGAAAAAAATGTGATTTATTTTCTTTTGCTTCAGCCTGCTCCAAATTTTCACTTTTACATTAATAGCTGTGGGAACAGCAGTTCTTACTGCTATATACTTTAGCTATTAGCACTGTGTCTGGTTTGACAGTACATCTCTCAATTTATTTTTTTTATTCCCTTGCAATCATAAAATATGTATCAGCCTTCCTTTTTAATCTCCTTTGGCATGTCCAGCTAGTTAATTTGTGTCTTTCCTTCTCTTGAATTTAATTTTTCTAACAACATACTTAATCAGAGAAAACAAACCAACGGGCTATCAAAACTTCTTTTTTTAAAAAAAATTCAAAATTTGATTAAATTCATATTTAATGGAATGATTTCTCCAGGAGCCCCTAACAGCTTTCTACCCCAAATGTTTACTTCACTGATATTTTAATTGCTGTAATAATCAGCATTCTGAATACGAGGTCTTTCCCCTAGCTCAGTAAATCCATACTGGCTGAGTAAAGCATGTCTGTGATTTATGTGCAGATAAACAGCTTTGGATCCTGTCCAATCACTTCATCAGTTTTAATTCAGCTGCCTAATCAGTAGCAAACAGGAGGGTTGTTTTTTTGTTGGGTTTTTTTGGCTTTGTTTTGCTTTTAACAGGGTGTGTGTGGGGGGTGTTAATACAGGGTTTGGCATGTTCCCCAGAATGGCACAGATAGCTCCCCATTTCTCATCATCTTTGTGTCAAAGTCAGCCCTGACTTTCTGAGAGAGTTTATAAGAGGGGGACGAGATGCCAAGCCCTGCCTTTGGGCTTTCGTTGGTATCTAAGGAACCAGGCAGATATGCAGTCTGAACAGCGAGTCTGCTCTTATCTCATGGTTTACAAAGGACATCCCTCAGATGCCTGAGAAAAGTGGAAGGGCTCATACAGAAGCAGATTTTGTTTACTGTGTGTGTTCAGGGGTTGATGCCTTCAAAATCATTTCCACAGCAATCGTTACTGCTGTTGCCATTTCTTAATAGGCAAAGTGACTTTGAAGGTGCCTGGGAGGGGGCGGTGAGCGGTGCCTGTGGGGTGCAGCCGTGTGGGGGTAGGACAGGGCAGCCCACTCTCACCTTTGCACCCCCAGCTATGTACTCCATCCTGAAAGCCAGGGGCGTCCAGATGACTCCAGACTGAGGCTCTTCTAGCTTAAGGCTCATGACCACCGTTCCTGACCTCATTTTTGTCTACAGTAACCCGAGCAAATTCCTGTTAAGGTTAGAACATTGGACCATTTACATTATCATCTATTAGTGCCATGTGTCCAGAGGTGAAGCGTTCTCTGATTTATAAGCAGCCTTTGAAGGATTACAGAGAGCAACCCCATTTTGGTCATCAGATCTAGGGCAAGCAATACCATCTGTAATAACAAAGCTTACCTAAAGAGCTTAGTGTGATGTGAGTAGTAAACCATGGCTGCGTGTCTCTGAACCTTGTCAGAAATCCTGGCTGCCCCTCATTTCAGCGTGTGACTGTGCCTGACCACTTCTTTTATGCTGGGAAACTGCACGAGGTATTAGTAGCTGTTCTTCTGTGTCTGTTTATTCCTGTTTCATAGCAGCACTTGCCATGCAGGCAGGCAGCAGGCTTGGGAAAGCTGTGCTAGGCTGAATGGCCACCACTAGACTGTTTAGGAGGCAGGTTAATTGGCAAGGAGACAGTGGTGCTGTATCTTCTTAGTGGTTTACATCATAACCCGAATAGCACATGCCACCTTTTCTGCATGTCAGGTTAAACTCTCCCAGCTCTGTGTTTTACTCTTACCAAGAATCTCAGCCAGAGCTGCTAAATTCAAACTTTTTGGCTCAGCCTTAATTCCTTGCACACACCCATAGCTGTAGAGGCTTTAAATAGACTTTTGAATCATCATGAAATTCAGAGAATTAGGCTGGGCTGGAGGGAAGGGCAGTGGATTGGGCTTGTGGCATTTTGGGATCAGTTTGCAGTGCAGATGTGGGTGTCCCAAGGAACCTTGGGTGAGGTGTTTAATCCATCTGCTGTGCTGGGTTTCTTGTAGCTTGCAAAAGGGCAATAACACCTCCCTGTCTTAGACTGGCAATGAAGAGAGGATAAAAGCCATTACTGAAGAGAAGACAGGCCCTGTGATGGTTTTGGTAGAGCTCCACCTCCACTACAAACACTCATTGGGCTTTTTATGTGCAGTCCTTGGAAGATTTTTCAAAAATGACCGTGACCATTTTTATACTCTTACGCATGGTCAGAGGAAGGCAATGGGACTTGTCCAGGGCTGGGCAGCAGTCAGTGACAAGGTGACAATCATGCTCCTGCCAGCAGATCCCGCTTAGCAGAGCTCAACTGGCAGCTCTGGAGATGCAGGCATAGCCTTGGGGAGAGTGGAGATGCCACTTTCTCCTGCTCTGCAGAGGATGTGAGAGTCCGTATGTGTGTTAGTCTTAATATGTTGAAAGACAGGACTGTGAGAGCCTTTTCAGGGTTATGGAAATGTGATGAATGAGGCTTCTTGAAGAAAACAATTGCTCCAGTCCTCTCAGTGAATTGAGTGACTGATTCCTCTGTTTCTGCAGTTTGGGCTTTTTCAGATGGTGCTACATTTATTATGGCTTTTCTTTCTTTTATTTTTTTTTCCAATTTCCCCTTTTCTCTCTCTTTCCCTTTTTCCCTTTTCCTGGTTCACAAGATATAGAAGCCATTGTTCAAAAAAATAATTACCAGAGTGGTAAGAGATCTGCCTATGGCTAAAGTCTGATGGCCTGTCCCTGAGTGCAGCACCTTAACCTACAGAAGCCCTTTGGCAGGCAAGAGTTACAACAAACCAGATACCAATTTTCCTGGGAAATAAAAAAAAGCTTTGTCTTTTTAGTATCTCTATTCCCTGTCTATGATGCAGAGTTAGCAGCATGTGCTCCTTCTCAGGAACACAGTGAGGAAAAACCCATCTGGTTTGTGAATGCTCAGACATTGCTCTAATGGAAGCCATGTAAATAACTTGATAAATTATTTCAGTGAGATTATCTGTGGAGTATAATAGGTAGCAGGGTCAGAATCTCTTTGCAATGATTCATTTCTTTCTGGCTGAGTGGAATTTATGTTCACAAGCCATTGTACAGAAGCACCCTCTGATTTTTGCTGTCTCTGTCTTTTCCCTGCCTATACTTTGAGCTCCTTGTTCTCTTGCTGGTGAGCTCCAGGGAGCAGAGACTACCATGGTCAATGTCTGCACCATGCTGAGTGCAAAGAATTCAGGCACAGGGTAGGTTCTGTGGTGCTGCCATAACACAAAACTAAAGGATAAATTATTAGAAGAAAATCTAGAATTTGTTTAATTTGTCGTCATTTTTGCCTCTTTACTTTCATGAGGTTGTGGTAGAATTGTGGGTTTTAATTGTGGGATAAGACATAAGGGTGAAAATAATTAAAATAACCTTTCAGATGTGGGTTTCTTGAGCAAATTTGTTAATTCTGAGCATTGATTTTGGCATTTCAAATAGGAGGGATATGGGCTCACAGCTGGTGTGCTAACTCTCTGCCCTGCCAGACTTGCTGTGAGACCAGGGCAAATCGTGTAGGCTGCATTTACAGGTCTTGCTGCAGCTCCATTCAGGTCTTCACTAACCTGACACATCTCTCAGTAGCTTTGCTGTCAGAATGGAAGGTGCAATGAACTCAGGCAGGGGTGAATGTGAGGCAGGGTGATGGGTGGGGGGGACAGGAATGTCCCAAAGCAGAGCACTGCAGTGAGGAATAAGATGTGTGTTCACAGCCCACATTTCTCACTGGTGCAAATCGCCCACTTGGAAACTGGGATGAGAGTGGTTCCTCATCTCTTCCATGAGGATGAAGTGTTCAGGATTATGAAAAGTGCACACAGGGCTGCACAGTTTCTGAGTTAGATTGTGTTACAATATTTATTGTTTCTACAAACATTTGCTCCTAGGATTTTTTTTTCAGAAAGAAAATAATTGCAGCTGAAGCAAGTTTTGAAGCAACCTTCAGATGAGCACGAAGGGAAAAATTTATGCTGCTTTGTCATTAGACTTAAATAATATTTCCATTACATTTCGTTTCCCAATAATGTCAGAATTCTTCCCCATGAGATAGAACATGTAGTTAGAAATATCCATTGAAGACTTGTTTTCTGGTATTTCCACAGGTCACTAAGGATTTTCCCTGGAGCGTGACTTCAAATATGACACTTCAGTAATGCAGAAACTGTAAGTAAATAATACCATGTTTGCAACCCTTCTTTGAGAGCCATGTTTGCACTCTTTCCAGAGCTTTGCTAGAACTCATTTTTGCTAGACTTTATCTACCTTGCAACAAGCTTGCAAGGAGGTGACTGGAAGATGACGTGGTTTTAAAGTGAATCATGCCATTTTAGATGCTTTGCTTTATTAGCTTCTTGTTTAATTTAAGAACTCCAATAATAGTTGCTAAGTCTGCAGGAAGAAAGCCCAAGACATCTGTCAGTATTGCAGGCAATGCCACAAGCAGACAAAAATAAAAATACCTCATTAGCGTAGATTATCAGTGAATAAAATGCAATGATACATTACCAAAAGCTGGCATGCAAATTGGCACAGAATAAAGGCCAAGAACCTTACTTTGCATGTGATATCACTAATTAAAATGCCCCACTAGAAGCTGAACAAATGAACCCAACGGACTGGTGACCTGATCATGCATTTGTTGGCCTTTGGTAGCTTGATGTCAGAGTTCAGTATCTGAGGAGTCTTATCACAGAGGTAAGCTTTTGTGCAATTCCTGTTTGTGAATGCTTGAAAAAAATACAGTTTCCTTCCTTTCCTCAATTTTTTAAGGTGAATTATTTAGCTGCTAATTTTGGTATCTCTTTTCTGAATTCTGCATTGTTTTTCCTAACCAATTCTCTTAGATCTGCTCAGTCTCCATTTAATTCAGTCAGCTACTCAACATCCAAACCTTTTGTAATAAAGAGCGTGCTAATTTTTCTGTTTATTTCAATTGCCTCTCCGCAGGTGTTATCATATAACTCAATCATCCAAAATGGGAATTTGTAATTTAATCAATAAAAGAGGCCGTTTTTCTCAAGGAGATCAAAAGAGAAAGAGCTCAAGGAAAATGCACAGTGAAAGGAAAGTGAAGAAGCAGAGTGATAGGAACTGTAGTTTGCTCTTAATAGCTGCACACCCTGGTGGCTATATCTGCCTGGAAAGTAGCAAGCAAAAGAGATACCACTATTTTAAAGATAATAGATCTAATTATCTCATCTGTGCACTCATCTTGCAAAATCTAGAGGGAAAATAGCGGCTGTTACTCAAGTTGCTATGACAAGCACCTTGTGTCCAGTCTGAGTGTTGGCAACCCTGAACATGAGCAGTACTGCTCATACAAGCAGTTTGATATCAGGAGAGACACCAGCAGACGAAACTGTGCTGTGTGAGGTCCTCCATCCCTTCTGTTCACACGCCTTTTTGTTCTGTTTCTGTTGCTTTAGACAAGGGCAGAGGAGGCAGCAGCTGCTGAATCAGGCCTGTGTTGATGTGATCAGTGAGCAGCTCAAGGCTTTGAGCCCAGGGATCTCCCTGCCCTCAGTAGAAGGTGTCCATGGTCTGTGAACCTGCTTTGTCTCTGCCTCTGGGTTTGCTTCCACTGCTTCTGCTGCCCCAAAGGAGGGGATGGTACTGTGCTCACTGGGCAGGATGAGGGGATGGCTGTTCATTGCTAGCACTGAGATCCCTCCTGGTTTCCATGCCCTGGTCCATCTGAGATGTGCAGTGTCTGCAAGAGCATCTCTGCTAGTTCTGCTGGAGGTGTGAATTTTGCCCCAGGGATGAGGTTTATTTTGCGTTCAGCCTCTGAAAGGCAACATGCCCTTTTCACACAGCCAAGCAGCTTTGAGCACAGCCTGGGGGGGAGATTGAATGCCTCACTGGAGAAGCACTTGTGCTGGGTCACATCTGGGAGTCTTTCCTTGGCTCCTTGGCTTCACAGTGAGATTGCTTGGACAGGTCTCAAATATCAGGCCGCTGAAGAGTCAGTCATGGTTTTGCTGATAAATTGCTTATAAGTATCGTGGTCTCAACTTGGCAAGGTCTGCAAAACTCAAGATGAAAGACATCAAACTATTCATTCAGAAAATGTTAATATTTAAAATTACAGTAAATTGTTTGGTATTTAAGGGATATCAAAATGCTGCTTTGCTTATGTGTCTCCCAAAGCCTGGTTACTAGTGCCATAGCCACATTTTCTGCAAATCAAATGTTGAGCCAGCCATTGGAACACACATCTTAGTAAAGAAAGACTTAATAATACTACATTTTGGAGAATTTTTAGTATGTGGGGTGTGGCATTTGTCTTGAAGGTTTTAGTATTCCCCTTGAATGCTACTCCAGATTGAATACACAAGTATTTAGAGAGTCTTCAGGTGTTTATTTTCACCTGTGTTAGCAAACTTTTCCTGTGGTAAGCACATAATTTCATAAGACAATAAAACAGTCAACTGACGAACTCTACAGTAAATAAACTTAAAAAACTCCCAAAACAGCACTTTAACCACTCTACAGCAAAATCTATCACATAATTGCGATAGAGACTTACCTCAGGATTTGTTACGTGTTGAACATCATGAATTGAAGAATGCCTGGACAAGTGTTGCGTTGGAATTGACTGCCCAAGGAAGTTTTGGAGTCACCACCCTCGGAGGTGGTCAAGGAATGACTCAGTACCATGTTCTAGTTGACAAGTTGGAGATCGGTCAAATGTTGGAGTCGATGATCTTAGAGGTCTTTTCCAGCTGGAATGGTCCTGTGATTCTGTGTGATTCTGTGATTGAAATGGCTCGGTCCTAAATTCTCAGCAAATCTGCCTTCCTGTAGCCTTCAAGTCCTTCTCCTGCTTTGCACAGCCATATCAGAAAGTTTTGGACAAGGAGTGTGTGAAGTGTGCCAATCAGATGGCTACAAAATCTACAGAACTGCAACTGCCTGACAAATCACTCCCTCTGCTCTTGGAAAATATCATAGAAGCCTTTTCTTGTATGAGCAATATTGTAAATATTGTTCATCTTTTTTTCATAAACCTATGTTTAAGTCTATTCTCCAACCTTTTGACAGTGGCAAAGGATTACCAAACATGCACCATATGATGGCTTATGATCCCCGATTCTTTCTGGTGCACTCCAAATAATGTCATCAAAGCCAGTGCCATTCTGCCTGTTGTGTTTGGCCAAATATGAGAGCAGAATTTCTCCCACTGAGTAGCTTAATGTGCTGTATTTGAAGATTGACTTTCGAAGCAATGACATTTTGACTGGCCAAAGCAATCAGTATTTTGCCTGGCCAGGCAGCCTAGGGAACCCAGCTGTAAGAAGTGAAAAGCTTTCTGATGAGGACTGTGGTTGAAGACATTTCTCAGAGTTGATTTAGCACTCAAGAGCTCAGTGCTTTGTGTAACTGGAGCATCTTCAAAAGTAAGCAATGGCACATGCAGACTGCCCCTCTGTCCTTCCCACAGTAATGACTTTCTCTTTTCACCTAAAATAAAGGAGAAAATAAATAATTATACCTTAGTCCTGCTTTACAGTACCATTTTGCACAAAATTGTGCAGGTGTATAGTATCTCCAAAAATATTTACATATATATTCATTAATTTTTCTCCACTAATATCCCGTGCTTTTAAGCTGCTAAAACATTTTGAAACATCTGGTTTGTTTTTTCTCTCCTGCTTCCTGCACCGAATCACCCATTTTAGTGATTCGATGCAGATCAGGAATTTGGGGGGGAAAAAGAACATTGCCACCACTTTTAGCTCATCTCTTAAAGCATGTTGAGTTTTTCTTCCACTGATTTTGAATTCAACAGTCTGAAGAAGGGCTGGTTGTCATTTAGATATTAAAGATTTTTGTTTTCCTGATCATTGTGAAGTAGCATCATTAACACAGGGAAATTACCATGCTTCACTGTGCTGTATCCATGCTACATTAGAGGCCCTTTTCCACTGGTAAAGCTGAGTCTATTCTTCTGTAAAAGCAGGAGCCCATTGGCAGTTCTTTGGCAAGTGAGACAGAGGGACTGTTTAATGAGAAGAGTGGTCTAATAAAGGGGAAGAAGTCGAACATGACAAGTGTAAGGAATGACATCAGAATGTTGGTTTATAAATCACTGCATAATTGGACCAAAATATGGCCCTTTTCACAGGGCCAGGGAGGAAGAGGACTGCAGTTTTAGGGTAAATGAGTAACACAATTTTTCCAAAGTGCATTTTAGAGAAGTCAAGCACTCTATCCATTTCTCTTTCCTCTCCGAAGTGTTGTTCTTTCAGGCTAATGGAAACTGGTTTGTATTGCTTAATTTTCTTCTTTGAAATGGCATATTGGCTTTTGGTGAAGAAATTGGACTTACGCTTGAATATGTCTGGAATTTACAAATGGGGTTTTAGTTTAATAAGATGAAACCAATTAACCAGAAAAGTCATTGCCAATGGATTTTACAAGTACATAAAAATATATTGCTTTTTCTTGAAACATTTCATCACCTTTTTAAATGTTTCTTTTCCTTTCCTTTGCCACCGGTGACAAAGAACTGTGATGAATTTGTGCCCTCATACCTTTTCCTGGAAATATTGATCTCTGGCCCTGGTTGTGTATGTGGGTGTAGAGGGGGATTGTAGGCATGTGCATATGCATCTATTTATTTCTGTTGTTTATTCTTTGCCCCAGTGTTCAGTGTGTTTAACTTGTGGCCTGAGGAAAAACAGAGCACACAAGCTATAAAAAGTTGTTCTTAAAAGGTTACTTAAAGTGGCACAGGACCCAAGGGCTAATGAGCAATCTCTCAAAGCCAGATGTTAATGCAACTGCTGAAACATTTGGTGCAGCAGAGACACTGAAGAAGGCAGTAGCACACGGTTGTTACTTCACTGCATCCCTGGGAGAGGGCATGTCTCCTGGAAGCTCTTCTGAGCCAGCTTTGTCTTGCAACTCAAGGTGGGGACAGAGACCCGCTGTCCTGCAGTGGCATGGAGCTCTGTGGAAATGAGTTCTGGTCTCTGCCTGCCTGTCTCTAAACAGTATTGCTCATTTAATCACCTCTAGCAATATTTTACATGGAGGGAATCTTAACATGAGGCTCTCCTCTACGCCCAAATTTCCATCAACTCTCTGCCTGCAAGAGGGCTGGGTAACACACAAGGCACGGGCGCGTGCTGAGGAACTATCGGATTTCTATCTCCCATTACCTCAGCCTTTCCCATTCCCTTGTAGCCTTGTCTTCTGCTTAAAATGCACAGGATATTTATTAGCTTCTCTTGAGGATGTGGGGTGGTACCCCAGGCGGGCATTGCCCTGGAATGACATGGTTTTCTCTGCTCTGATCAACTCTGTAAACTGAAACATAAAGAGTCTGCTTTGATCTATAATAGCTTTGCTAGTTTGGTTTAGTTACCAGATGATACATAGATGACTAAAACATGATACTTTGGGGTAAAATAGGGTGTCTGTTCAAGTACATTGGCATATGACACACAAAATTAGCTGTTGCAAACAGACATCTCTGTTCACATCAGCTTTGCCCAATCCTTCAAGAAAACATCTGTATCATCTGAAAGAAAAACAAACACTAAATCTGGGTAACAGGAAAGGCTCTAATTCTCTTCTTCCGTGAGCAATGGGAGTGCCCTGCAGGACAGTGCCCTTTTTGTACCCCTGCTTCCATTTAGCAATGGTTCTCACATTTTAAAAGCAGGTCTAGATATTTTACCAGCAGCCTGACATCATTACTAAGGCCCTGCGTGTTTACCATATAACTGGTGATCTAGTGGAAGGAAATTATTACATGAGGACTTTAAAGGAGATACCCCTTTCAGTGGGGTGTGAACTTCAACACAAACCAAACAGCTGCTTTGAGTCCTTCTGGATTTGTAAAACTCTTCCATTAGCCATACCAAGTTGTGAATGATGCTGCCCTTCGAGAAACCCGGACAGCCCAACGCATCCTTCCAGTAGCTGTGATGTGAGTAGTATGTGCTGGTTTACATCCAAGCTCTTCTTCTGCTTATTTAATTCTCACTTTTTTTTTTTTTTTTTTTTTTAGCATGTGTTGAATTCCTAGTTTGTCTCTCATATTAAAGTGACCTTGTTCCTCTAGGGAAACCTCCCCATTTCAAACAAATGGTACCAACACCAAATTACCACTATGTGCTATCCAGTTTTGTCCTGCATTTGTTTTAAAGCTTCCCATGAACCCATGGCTACTTCTCACAAACTGTTAACTTGAGGGTAATAATTTTGTCTGGGTTTTGTCACAGAAATTCAATTAAGGAGGATTATGAACACAGTTGTAGGCCTGTTTCATTTACAGTTGCAAATGAAACCCAGGCCACACACTGATCGTTTATAGAGGAGAGGAGATGCTGTGTAGTTTTGAGTGGCTGAATTACCTGCATGTTCCTTTGTGTGGCTTCACTTATTACAGAAGGGAGGGCAGTGAGACTTGCAAAATGAATAAAATGATAGAAAGGCAGGAAAGAAATCACCAAGGAAAAACTACCCCCACTGCTTTTCCCTGGGAGGCACACATCCCTTCTACACATAATAAACTCCACAGGGAATTTCTTCCTCCTTAGAAAACATTTCCCGACGGGTAAGAGTGAGTAGTCCTTTATTTATTAATTTATTGTTAACAAAGAGCAATATTCTGTTTTCATGGCCTTGGTTTAGCTCCAAGTCCCAGAGCCACCGGGGACAAGGCATACGGTTTCACTTTTTTTTTCAGTTCTTATTTCTGGGCTGTGCAAGCCAACTTTTTTATTCCTTTTTTCTCTTTTCAAGTTTTTCTGCAAGCAGATGAATTCCCCAGGTAGGAAAGGGGAGAGGAGGGGGAAGGGAAGAGAAGACATTTACCATATTGGAGCAAAATGATAGCTGCTGCATGGGCTGGCTCCAGGTGGAAGCAGCATGTTTGAAGGGAATTTGTTTATTTGGGGGATGCCTTTTTAAGTTATGAAGGGCAAAACAAAGGCAAAACTTGTCTTGATGTCCTCTGATGAAATGTCTGTGCTTGTAGAGGAGCAATATATCTCAGCTTTGCTTGGCAACAATAAAGTTGGGAATTACTTTGCACCACTGTGGAGATATGTGAAGGGCACTGAACTTGGGTCACTTCTTCCTTCTTATGCAGGCTCTGTCCTCTAACCTTTGGCTAGGAAATCCCATACTGATTTCCCTGGAGTATTGCCTGCCTGAAGACATGGAGGATAAGGCTTAGCTCCCATCTACTGATTTTTATTCATAAGGAGTTATCACCATTTTGCAGATGGGGAAGAGAGAGGTGCTCAAAGGTGGAATCACAGCCCCAACTGAGTCAAGAATAGGCACAGTCCCAGGCTGTTCCCTGTATGAAGGACTTCCTGCTAGTGAGTGCTGCAGTGTCTGCTAAAGGACTTACACTGTGCATCACCTTTGATTAGAGATCTCTCCAGGCATACTCTGTTTAACAACTTGTTTTCCTCGTTTCTTGCTTTCTTCCTGATCCTTCAATTCTAGTAAGGGTTATACTGTCCTTACTGTGGTTTCAAGTACATGCCTAAGAGGCTTACTGGATTCTTCACCAGATGAGGGGAAATAAGCGCTTTAGTTTCTAGCTTTAGATCAGATACTGTTTCTGTACATCTCTCTATACAGACTTGACACTGTTGAAAACTGAAAGAGAAGCAGACAGCTTATTAACTCTCAAAAACTTCAGCAAAATTTACTGTAAATGTTGCAGTGAAGTATGAACAATATCTGCTTTTGCTCCACATCCAGGGCAGTTCATCCTGTGGTGAGGGGCTGTTGCAGCAATTTATATTTCTCGGTTTTGTGTCAAACCAAACTTTTTGTTGAAGTAAAACCTGGATGAAGAGAATGAAAGGCCTTGTGTAAAGGATGATCCTTGAGTCTCTTGCTTTTTGAGCACCTTTTCTGAAGAAGTCAGGACAACTGAAATTAGTGTCCTCAGCAGCTTTCAGTCCAGGTGAACGTGACTTTATGGAGAGTATTGACTAGATGGATTGGAGTCTGAACAACCTTGCAGAAGTCAGTGGATTCATGCTGAAACAAAAATAGTGGGGGAGAAAAGAGGAGGATCAGGATTTTGCATATCAGATGATTTCGTTGCTGCTGATTGATTGGGACAATCTGTCACAGTCCAGTTTTGTTGTGTAACGGGGGAAGGAGAGGAGCATCTTCAGAGGGTGACTCACCAGAAGGGCCTTCCCACGAGCGACAAGAGCTGGCCTTTGGGACTGCTGATCTCCTGCTGACGTACCAAGTGCCTTGCTGCCTGGCCTAGCCCAGCTTTCAGGTGAATAAAGTAGGGTGAGATGAATCTCTGCCTACGTTTCAATCACATATTTTATATTTGGTAAAGCATATAAAAATAGCCCTTTTTTAGCATCTTTCAATCTGTAGATAGTAGAGTTAGATCCTTAGCCAGCGTAAATGAGATGAACTTCAGCGCTGAAGAGCTGAATTTGATGGCATAACTTCTGCTTTGCTCCAGTTCAAGCAGTTTCAAATCTCCATGGAGTGTTTTGAGGCTGTTCCAGTAGTACCTCTAAGTTTAGTACCTAAACTTTAGCAGAAGGACAGAAAGAGGCTACATGGTATATAAGATAAACACAATTTCATATGATACCTTATGATTTGGATAAAGTGCTCTTAGATTCCTGACATCTGGCAGCACTGCCCTCTCAAAGTGTAGGAGAGAAATAATCCTTTCAAATCAACTCTGCTGGAGAGTGAACCATTTTTCACCAGCCTAGTTTAAAAATCCTATCTGAGCCTTTTGCTGCTAACTAGTTCAGCACAAACAAACAGTGCACACAGGATGTAGCCATTTCAGCAGTTTCCTTCAAACTTACTGTACATTTTAAATTATTTTCTAGGATGCCTTTTTTTTTTTTTTGAACAAGGGTTTTTTACATAGAAGGAAAATTGTGTAGTTAAATCGTAAAGCTAGATAAAGAATTGTGAGCCTGTGCTGGACTTAGGTCCTTTTCAGCCAAATAATGACTTTATCTGCTTATAATGGAAGAATTGAAAGAAATGTGGGAAAGCAAGACTGAAACACACTCGGGAGCCTATATTTCAGCAATGTGGGGGAGGCTGACCATTAATATGGGAATTAATAACCCTCCAAAGCCACCCCTTTTGAGCAGCTGCAGTAGGAACTGGCAGTGCAGAATGCACAGACTAATTCTGTTTCAGAACAGCTAAAATTAAATGTTTGTTACAGCTTTATGTACATACACTCTCAGCAGGAGCCGCTTTCCTTCCCTGTAGGCAAACTCAGAAGAGGAAGAACATTTAACAACCTCGAATACCCAGTCTGTGTGCCATATGTATACACCACTGAGCCATGCCTGTGTTGTCAGTGTTTAGACTCTTCCTGAAAGGTGGAATCTGGCTGGTTGCTAGCAATCCGTGTCCTTAGAGGCACTGGGGCAAAAATGCTAATGTAGATCAGAAAGCAAAGGTCTGAAATTGTAAGCAAATAGAGAAGATCCATCATGCATTTTCACAGATGATGAAAGGCTGACAGTGGCAGCCTGCTTATCAAATAACTAGATTTATTGAAATAGCCTGTGCTCTCATTAAATTGTTTGCTTTTTATGTTTTGTTTTATTTCATCTTACTGAAGGTGCCTGAGTTTTTTTTTTCAAACTGCTGTTGCTGCTGTGGCAAACTGACTACTTTAGACCATTTCTTCTGTTAATGCTCAAAAGAAGCGTGGACTGCAGTCTTCTCTTCTCACTGATGTAGTGGGGCCTTAGAGCAAAGCCAGTCCCTGTCATGAAATTTGAGCTTCCTGGAAAATAAATCATAAAATTAAGGTCATAATTTTAAGTTTGTTCCTTGCAAGATGATAGTGCTAGTGAAAGTGTGACTTAACATTTTGTTTGGCATAAGCCTAGTGCTGTCAGCTGTGCTCAGAAAAGGAGGAAGAATTGATAATTTTTAATCACCAGAGAGAAATGAAATGCAGAAACAAAAATGTTTCTAGCATGATATGACATCCCTGTGCGAAAAGGACCATTCCTTTCTTGGCTCAGCATTTTGTGGTTTTATTCCCAGGGGAACAAGCCACTGCTTTCCTCCTTTTCTGAAAACATTTGTAAGATGAGAAGTGGAATATTAATAATTGAAAATGCAAGTTGCAGTAATGCCATTTGCATAAGGATGTTTCTTGACCCATGGAGGATATTTGGAGTTTGTTGGAGAAGAGATCAGTGGAAGAACTGTTGGAGCCTGATGGATCTAAAATGCTACCTGGCAATAAACATATTTTTCAAGTGATTCTTAATGTGGTTCCCAAGACTGGAATTCTCTATTTGTAGCCTGACCTTTTTTCTGGAGGACCTGAGGCACTATCAGGACAATCAATATCCCCCAGTGCGGGGTGTGGTGGCAGTAAGTCGACCTTAACATGGAGAGAGAGGGCTTTTTAACAAAGGACATGGAAACAGATCCTTCCTCCTGCAGAATTTGCTTTGTGACGTTTAACAGTGACCTTGACTGAGAAAGCCCTTCTCCAGAGACATGTCAATGATGAACCCATGGAGCTCGGCAGCTGGGGTTAGGACTGTGCTGATATTTTCACCTGTAGTGTCAGGAACTGTGGTGGTTCTTTGCTTGGGGTTTTTGAGGTGCTGGTTGCTAAGCTGAATGCTTCTGCTGCAGAGCCATCCTTCCATGCTGTTTTGAATGCCAGCGGTACCGAAACATTACTCATAAAGTACTCACACTAACGATTCATGACTTTAACTCTTAGCATATTTATAGGCCTCATTTCCATTTTTTGTGGTCTCATTAATGGAGCAACAATAATAAATTGAAATGTTAATGGGGGATCATTTCACCAACAGCAGAAGGTATTAACGAACTTCGTAAGATAGTTGAAAGGAAAATAACTTTTTAGGAGTGTAATTTTTTAACCATTGCCCCTGATCATTTCCTTCTAAACATGTGTAATTGGGGCAGTTTTGAAATTTTGAGCATCATTTCACATGGACAGTTTTTAAATCAGCTTCCTGGATACCGTGCCTGGGAGATGGACCATTTGCAGAAATTCCAACAGGGACGGTTGTTCTGGAAGCTGAAGCATGAGCAGACTTTGCTGTAGTCATGGAGGTAGAAAGAGAAATCCAGAAAGAAGCACCTTTTGGCTATGTGGGTTAATGCCCTTCATTACCAGAGTGTGAAAAAGTGGTCCTCCTCCCCCACTACTGAAGTGGGCAGTTCACATCCTGTTGTGAAGTGCTTGGAGAGTGTTGGGATGTGCTCTCATATGAGACTTAAATTCCCCAACAGACACGGGAATTGTACCTTAGAGTCCTTTAGTGTCACTGTATCTCACTTTGCCCAAGATGAGGGCTTTGAGGTAATGGAACACAGTAGGATTTTAAGGCTTGGTCAGTTAGTGTCTGTGGAGAGTTAGTATCTCCTGAGGGAGAGTAGTTACACTGTGGGGCAATCCTCAGCTGGAAATAACAGTACCGGACACCATCCAGGACCTTCCTCAGTGCCACGTTGTTGAAGACCTCTGTGCTGAAATTAGTTACAGCTGTAAAGGCATTTCTATATGCATGTTTAGAAGTTGAAGGCTAAAACGTGTAATACATTTGAAGTTAATTTGCATTTTGGCCCCTGGTCAGAGCATCTGTTTGAGTCTTTTGTGCTTAGTTCTAGAAAGTTTGTTCCCAGTAAGTTTTCATCTCTCTGAGCAGATGCATTAATGCTTTTTGGACTTTGCTTACCCACAAATATAGCAGAAGCCTTGAAGTGGATTGGAAACATTTCACCACCCTTCTTTCTTTTGTTTTGTTAAATAGTAAGTTTAAAGGTACTAGAGTGGGTCAAGAGTTGCATGTTTAAACTGTTTGTTTCCTTCAAGAAAAGAGATTGGCGTCTAAATGTGCTATTCAAGCTAATCATCTCATAATCAGGAGTCTAGTGACCTAGAAACTTAATCTAGTCTTGTGAGTACAAGTATCTGCAACTTTTCTGAGAAAATAGAAAAAATATTCTTTTCAAATGAGACGTGATTGGTCTAATTCTCTCTCTCTTTTTTTTTGGTGTTTTTTTTAGATACCATTAATTTGAAAATTATTTCTGTGAGGTGCTATTGTCTTGTTTCTGTGTGGGCAAACTGTATGAGCACCAGCCCTCTGAGCTAACAGAGGGTGAGCAAGTACATATGGAGGTGGACAGATAAATGCCAATATAGGGTCATTTGAAACAGGAAGGGATGGGGGGAAAGGGGAGGAGGGGAGAGGGCAGAGGGGAAGATAATCTGCCTGGCCTTATTGGCAAATGATCAGAAAAGTGACTGGAAGCATTATATTTCGTTTTTTCTTACTTAGGGCTTGATCCAAAACTCACCAAAATGAGTAGGAAACTTTCCATGGTGTGCTTGATTTCAGACTGGGATGCCCAATCCTCACTCTGTCTCCCTGAAAAAAATTGCTAAGTGCCTCAAGCAAATAAATATATTTTCAACAACCAGTACTATCAATATTACCTGGCACTGCAAAGCAAGCTCATCTGTTGTGGCTGTAATGACTCTTCAACATGTAGAGAGGTAAACACTTGCTTTGGAGATGGATATAACCCAATCATGTGTGCAATAAGGTGTCATTTTTAGACAGACAAGTGACCTTGAAATGCTTATAACAGTTTGCTGCTTCGTCATCTTTTAAACTTCTTACTCTTTAGCTTTACTTCAGTTGTGTTTCATTTTCTCCCTGGTTTTTTTTAGTGTTTTATAAAGTTAAGTGTGTGCAGATTTGGTTTGGGGATGGAGGTGGAGCACAGCTGGTGGAGTGGAGGAGCAGGGAGACCTTTTTAAAGCAGCTAAACGTGTAGCCAGAAAAGATACTGCATTTATAATGTTCCCATTCTTCTCAATACTTAACAAGAAAAATGATTGTGTGTGTGTGACGTGAATATTCAGCACAGAGCTTTGGTAGCTGACCGCTCTCTTTTCACAGCCATCCAACCGCACACACATTCCTAGGGGATTACCTCACTGCCAGCACTCCTCAAAGTGTGGGATACGCCGGAGCCGACCAACTGCAAAGCTCCTTTCTCCTCACTGCGGTGCTGATTTTAGGCAATGACCTTTAAAACCACAAATCTAACCCTACATCTACCCCTAAAAAGATTTTTCATCGGTTAGCTAAATGGGAGAGATGCTGGGAGTGGAGATAGGGAAGAGTCTGGAGGTTGCATGTAGAAATTCCTCTCCAAGCTTTCCACTCCCCTTTGGCTCTAAACACTCAATAACTTTCCAGCCAGAGAATGTTTGTCCCTTCCTTCTCTCTCTCTTTTTTTGTGTTCTTCCCTTGTTTTGCATATTCTGACAACACTGTTTACTTCAGCCTGCAGCTCCCACTGCTTTGTGTGCTTTCTCCCCATCTCACAATTGCACAAATAAATCACTGAGGAAAATTTGCATTTGATGGGAATTTTTAGGTGATATTAAGTTTTATGGGCGGAATATTATGTATGTGAGTTGGCTTAATTAAACTGAATCTTCATTTGTGACACAGAGGTCTTTATCTGTACAAAGCTATTTTTGTCTTTCATCTTTTTTGCTATTAAACATGCCAGTGGATTTGAAAACCCAAGGATGACAGGTCTCAGAAAGTATCGTCTCTCTTGTGGCAAAATATCTGCTTATGCCAAGTGAAGCAAATCAGCATCATCAAAGAGCTGAACAGTTAATTTATGCCAGGAATTTCTGAATGCCAGGAGGACGGAGTCCGACACCCATCCATGTTGTAGCACCCTCTAGTCGCTCTGTTAGTGATTTGCGTCACTCTGGAGGAGAGAGAAGTCTGGCAAAACTGCTTCGATCAAGGCAAAGCTGATTAAAAGTTTGTCCAGAGTTTCGGTGCCCTGATACGCTACAGAGGTTGAAAGTGGGTTCCTTCCCCTTCCCAAAGAGTGGTGTGTGCCCTGGAGTCCTGCTGGATTTGGCTCTGGTGAGTGCAAGGTTTCCCTGGTCTCTGCCAGTCCCACTGGCTCAGCAAAGCTCACGGGTAGGGCACAGTCCACACCGTGATTGCCAAGGCTGTGGACACACACTGCCCGTTCTGCCACTCGGGCTGAGGTTGTAACACCTGCAGAGCAGTGGAGAGCACATGGGAAATTCGTCCCATGGGCTCCTGGAGCTTTGTTTCAGAGACATGAGGAACCAGCCTCCCAATTCCCATGCTCCCATTCACCCTGTTCTTAAATACCTGGCTTGAAAGAAAGGGCAGAGATGCCATTATACCCTGGATCACACATGCACGTAGAGCATGTTTAATGCATACCACTGACCAGGAACTTGGTCTGTGATATTTCTCCCTCTACGAGCTTCAGAACCTTCTGCAGGATCCCCATATCCAGCTTGCCAGAGCATAGATACGTGGGAGGGCTCCATACAAGTTCTGACTTCTTGACTGTTTCTCTGGAATAAGGCTGGCAAAGTGTAACTTCAGATTGTCACACTGATTAATACTAATAATGCTGGCGCAGCTCCCCAAAGTGTGTGAAGGAATGATCAAAGTGCTAGTTCCAATTTATTTATTTTTCAGGCCCAAGATTTCCCCACTTACACAATTCACTTTGCTGCCATTTTCCATGCAATGGGTCTGTATGCCCCTGAGACTGATCCTGCATCTGCTCCTCTGCAGAGACAAAGACAAACTGGCTCATGGAGTGTTGTCATTTCACTTGCTCTTCAGCATAAGAACAAGCAGTAAGAATGCATTTAAGATGTTAATGAAATTAATGAAAGCCAGATCTCAGAAACAGCTGAGATTGTTGCCTGTCTCAGACAGATTTGTACTTCATTTCAATTACAGATGAGCCAGAACCAAAACCCTGATTAGAATTGCTCCAAATTTTGAATCCACATCTCTCAGCTTTGCAGTTTTGACCAATTTCCAGTGTTTAATTTTCTTCCTGTTTTATTTTTCCTTCTGGTTTATCTCCAGGTGTTTAAATGTTTTCATTTTGTCTTTGTGAAAGACTGGACTCTGTGATGGACATGAGATCTGCTGCCACAAGTCCCACTGGGTCTGCAGAGGCATAATTTGGTTCCAGGATGTGCTGATACACATTGGGAGAGCACATACTGGACTTTGGGCTGATAAACACTTCTGTGCCATCTAACACAGGCAGGTGGCTGCCCCTACTGGCATTCTGGCAGCTCAGTAAGGCACAGTCCCTGGGAAGTCCTCCCTCCATTAAATGGCAAATATCTTTTTCAGTGGCTTGAAATGTCCACAGCTCTTGACAAGTACCCAGCTGCAAATCCTATTGATTGTTTGTTGCCATGCCTTTGTCCCATAATGCCAGATGACCCCATGGACAGTGCAATGTTCACAGTTTTCACATATATAAATTCCATTGCAGAATTTATACTTTGATTTAAAAAAAAACCCAAAGAAAACTCTTGGAGACAGTGTATTAATAATGAACAAATTCCTTTTTATGTCTCCTGGATATAAGGCCACCTCAAGCCACTCCCTGGGGAAAGAGAATGGTCTGAACAGCACAGTTAGAAACCTCAGAGGCAGCAAGCACACAGGGAAGGCAGGTTTATTATCTTTGTTCTTTCATTGCTGTCTTCAAATC
This sequence comes from Scytalopus superciliaris, assembly GCA_013400415.1. Taxonomy (NCBI): domain Eukaryota; kingdom Metazoa; phylum Chordata; class Aves; order Passeriformes; family Rhinocryptidae; genus Scytalopus; species Scytalopus superciliaris. The sequence continues at coordinate 1,147,235 of VXBX01003755.1, read as the reverse complement.
CCAGGAACAGCCTTACTTTGGGCCATAGATATTATTCAGTGCATTTTTGGGGGAGGTTTTAAAAAAGCAACTGATCATAATGGCTTTAAAAACATTGATAAAAGAGGAAGAGGAAAAAATAATTTACATTAAATGCTACAGTGCTTCATTTACACAATATAATAAAAAGCAAATTTTGTGATTCAAGTAATGATTGCAGGTTATTAAACTGGGCTTTAAAGGCTTTATAAATGAAAGCCCTTTAATAAGTGATGAACATGGATGATAATGCACTTGAAAATAGGGAGAATCTTTATTAAGCTTGACACATTTGTTCTCCACCCACCCACTTCCTTGTTACTTTACTTGGTCCCTGGATCACTGTCTCAAAAAACGTGCCAGTGAGACAAAGCTTTAGATGGAATGCTGCATCAGAAAACATCACCTTCTGTGGCTGCCAGGGCCTGGAGAACACGCCATCCTGGGAAGAGGCTGTAACACCAGGGATTTCCGCTGGTCGGAGCGGGGTCGTGGGGCAGCTGAAGGAGGTGGGACTCCACTTTCTGAGCCAGATTCATCGCCAGATGGTTTCCATCTATGTGTGTAAGAGATCTCTCCTCCGCCGATCGTTGAAACACTGAGCAGAGCGCTCGCTGAGACGTGGAAGTTGCTCTCCCTGGACAGACTTTCAGTTGGAAAATTGGCAGCTGGTGATGCTACAGGCGAGGGGTTGAGAGACATGAGTGGGGCTGGGCTTCAGCAGGGCCTGACCCAGAGCACAGCAACGTCAGTGGGTGTCTTCCCACTGGCTTGACGGATCTCACCTGGGCAGTGCTGGAGTGAGAAACTTTGATAATCATTTCACTGCTTCCTTATCTTTTAAAGGGTTAGTTCTGACTGGCACCAGATTGGGACTTACTGATCCAGAGGGGAGGTGGCAGGGGGAGAGGCAGAGCCGTGCTGCTGAGCCGTGCAGCAGATGGGAGAGCCTTCCTTCTCTTGGCTGGTGATAAACCCATGCCGGTGTAAGGGAGACTCTTCCTGTAGGTACTGCCTTTTGATGAGATACCCGAGAGTCGTAAAAAACTTGCTGTTGTGAGGGTGAGCATATCAGACAGCCCTGCCCAACCGTAGTCTTGGATAACTTAATTTTATCTGCTCAACTTCCCTTCTTATTTCAGTGGAATATTCTGCTCTATTTTGCCTAAATTATTAAAGACTGATGAGGTTTCCAACCTAGAAGTGGCTGCATTTCAGTGATGGATGAGTTGATTCTTGTGTGGATATAATAATCAAGGCATTTTTCAGCATCTTCGGCATGAAAGGCACAATATAAACGTGAAATATTATTTTGTGCCATGCAGCTGCTCAAATCTGAAATACACATTATGTCTCGGTAATATAGACAGTGCTTAAGACTGTTAAATTAAACTATTAAGGCCTATAGAAAAAACAGAGATGACAGAGTGCAAATTAAATCTGAATTATCGTTAAATTGCTGTGCCAGTAGTTTTCAAACACATTCATAGTGACCTGCAAGGGAGCAGGGGGAGTAGAATGACATTCACACCTCCTAATTGGAGTCATTATCCGTTCTTTGTTATCATGCTGCCCACAACAAGGGCATTGCTGGGACACCAGTGGGGAGGGCAGGAGGATGCCTGTGGACCACGAGGAATACATAGCGATGTTTTGAATGTCCTACCATCTCTCTGGTTTAAAGTCGGGACACGGCCAGGCAGTCACTTTGTCAGATACATGTTTTTTAAAGGCAGTAAAGGACTGCAGGCTCTTTTCTGTGCAGGGTGACTGAGTTGGGGGTGCGAGGGGAGACGGGGGTCACAGTGCGTAGCTGGGTTGTGCCTGTGAGTGATGTTGGTGTCGCAAGGACATGTCAGTCCTTCCTCCCCTCTTCTGTTCCCTGCTAACAGCCCAGGCTCAGTGAGGGCCTTGCTGGACCAGGGTCTTCTAGTATTTCCAGCTATGGGCCTTCACAGACTATGCGATGGAAAAGGAGCTTTTTAAGTTATCTAAATGATCTGTCTGCCAAAACATGAGTATGTTCTCAGGTTCTTTATCTGGTTCATTTATATCCAGTTGCAAGTGATGAAATTTTCAAAACTTCCTTTGGAAGTTTATCCCTGCCCCTTGCTCTAATAAACACTCCTCAGCGCATTTTAAAATTAGGATTTTGTCTTTGTTTTCCTCAAGTCATTACTCATGACAGATGCTCCCTGTACTTCTAAAAATCCCTTTCCATCCTTAATCTTTACACGTCCTTGCAAGCATGTAAGTTTCTGTTTATTGTGAGTCAACCTGATGCCAATCCATCAGTTTGCCTCTTGGAGGACTTTCATGACAGCAGAAAGTGATTAATTTTCAAAGTAGATGCAACCTTTAATCTGCAGAAAAGGAAACAAACTTTCCCCCACTCCTTTGCTGATTGAATCTGGAAATGAATGAATGATACCTGACTCAAATGTGTTTCTAAACTAGTTTTCATTAAATATAATCGGTCAGTGCTGATCATCAAAAGTGTCTTGAAGATTGTCCTACGTATGTATATGGTACTAAAGTCAGAATGAGCTCAGTGATCAATATTCATTCAACGTCTTAATCTGCTCAACAGTATTAAATGGATTTTTGCAATGTCCTTGCAAAGTGAGGAAATAATGTAACTCTTGAGCAAGAATATTAAAGGAGAGAGGATAAATGTTATGTCCAAAGCAATGCTGAGCAGCTCCTCACTTGTATCTTTGTACCTGTCATCCTGCTGTTTGTTATCATCAGCAATGCAGTTAAAGCTGGGGAAAACTCCCAAGTATGGCCAAGAAAAGCCAAAACCTGACAGAATTGGAGGAAACATCTCAATGTGGGTTCCGCTGTATATGCTTTTTTATTCCCAGATGTGTCAACTACTGGTCTCCAATGGCTAGGCTGGGACTAAACCTGAGCACACACACAACAATAAACAAAAAGTTTATTTGTTGTCTGGATGGTTTATTAGTTATTGGGCTTCTGTACAAATGGTGGGAACACTGATCTTTATCCTTAAGTCCATCCCTTGCTATACTGCTAAAATATATTTCCTGTTTCCAGCATGTGACTGAGCCTCAGTCCATGAGAAGCTCAGCTCATAATCAAGTCATTTTACATACTGCTGCACTATAAAAATCATACTAATTTTATATACATATACAGTTAGCTCAGTAATGGCTAAAGATCTGTGTTCCTCCCTAGACTTACTGTAGGAAATCTCTTCAATTTCTCTGCTGCAAAATGAGAGGGTAACTAACAGTGTATTTAATTTAGTTATTTAAGATTGAGCCTGTTACGGGACATTTCTCTGTGACTATGACTTCTGGGGAGATTTGAATGGATGACCAAGAAGAATCTGAATCACCCAGTCATGCAAATTAAACCATTTCAATAATATGAGGGCTACTTTTCCTGATCCATAGTAATTGATGAGGCTCATTATATGTTAATATCACTCCTTTTTTTTAATTTTACATGTAATTCGCTACGGTGTTTCAATGTGAAGGTATAATTAAGATTCAGATAGCAATTTCATTCTAGACTGCTCTCTACAGTTGCTTTAATAAAAATTAGAGTTTCGGATGCTGTTTTCTCTAGAGGCAGAAAAAATATTCTTTTTGATACTTCAGATATAAATCCATTCAGCCACTGCTGAGTTTTCTAATAGTGAAAAAAATGCAAAGTACTACCTCTTCCAGGCAAGCACTTCTTCTCCTCCCACTCCATGGTTCGGTGCCCTTGCTGAAGATCTTGTATGCAGTGCAGCAGCCAGGGCTCAGTTTCTAAGTGCTCAAAAACTCTGACTTTTATGTCAGCTGTGACCAGTGACCAATTCCTCCATCTGTATGTTAATGTTGGTTATCAATGTGCGTGGTGCTGATGGTACAGCAGGCAGCCACTTCAAGACCTGCACCACCAAGCTGTTGGGGCACACATCTATATGTGAACCTTCATGAAATTTCACTGAAATTTTATTTTACACATTAGGGGTTTATGTGGGGCTTCAAGTGGGCAAAAAAGCCTTCCCAGTGAGGGCTGGAGATACGCATGTGTGTCTTTGTCCTTGTGGTGTGTCATTGCTTTGCACTGATCCTCTTCTTTACCTCCAGGCTCTGGCTGTATGTGGGATTTGATGCCTGCCTACCAGTTGACTACACACATGAGTTTATGCCGGGGATGCAGCTTACTGTTGACAGAAACACTTTGGAATGCAGCGTATGAAAAGAGCAAAACGAAATGTTTCTGTAATATCATGTGAGGAAAGACAAATGTGGGTGTACATGAAAACATCCCAGCGAGCCTGCTGACACGGGCAGGGAGGGGGGGAGGTGGGAGTTTCTGTGCTTTTGTAAAGTGAGTAAAATAGTCACCACCTGGTAGTGGGAATTTCTGAAGAGGATGGCAAAATCTCATCTTTTTTTTTTATAGCAACCATTTTTTGGAAGCGAGCGCGTTGCTGCTATTTTGTGTAGGCTGACATCAGGTGCTTTAGGAACCCACTTCAGAGGCTTTCTATGCTGGCTACTTGGAGAGACTGGGGCTTTGCACAACCCTTGTGTGGGGTGAGCTGAAGCTGCCTGGCAGCAGTGGTGCCCAGCAGGGCAACCTGGGTCATTTCTCTGCCTGAAGCGCTCTCAGTGTGAGTCCCCATGTGGGTTCATAGGTTGCAACATACAGAAATAGTCCCACCAAAGCTATGCAGCCTCCATGGAGGTAGAAAAAGAGCAGTAGAGGAAAGATCACCCATGGTGGGGGCTGTAGCCACCAGGGTAGAGAGGAGGGGCAAAATCCCACCTCCACCTCACCTCTGGAGTGAATGGGACAATGTGCAAATATGCTTTTCAATGACGTAAGTTCTGGGGGTCTGTGAGAATCATCATCATCCTGCTCTGCAGTGGGGACCACTAGGTAAACTCAGAGTGGCTTTCTGACTCAGTTTTCCCTCCTATAAATTGCAGGAGATCTTTCCCAAAGATACTGTAAAAAGAGTTGTGTTGTGCTGGTGCTGTGGTGTGGTGTGAGGGATCGTGTGAGTCCTTCAGAGAGACAGCTTGCTGTCTGACAGCTGCTTTAAAGATGTAGGAAGGAATGCAAAGATTTGGCTTCACTTTGCGCCATGTGGAAAAGCAGGATATATCTTTTCAAAAAGGAATTTATCACAGCATTGTAGTTCTGAAGGGCTGCAAGTGACTGGGTCCTCTTCTCCCTGGGTGTAACTGCAGCTCCAGCATCAGGCTCACACAATAGTGGGGATTTGGGCTTGCCTGTCTGTGCAGGTAGCTGCAGTGGGAGTGTGTTGTCTCTGTGCCATGTGTTGTACTGTAATGTGAGTTTTGGAACTGAGCCTGTTTTTAATAAATTGTACCTTTTCCTCAACTGCTTCCTGTCTAAATACTGTATGTTAACCCAAAAATGAGCAACCATCACAGCAGCTGTCAGTGGATTTTTGTATGTTCTCGGCAAAGACCCTCTGAGGAATTTCCTTATTAAACAGACGAGCTATCAAAAGCACCTTTTCCTGCCAAAAAGGGCAAAAAGCACAGAGAGCTGAATGAATGTTCAGTGAAATTCTGTTGCAATTTAACAAGATTGGGCCTTGGAAGGGGATCTCTCCTGACTTCTGCCTGCTGCAAGGAGACTCAAAATAATACATGAAAGTCTTGAATGTAAAACCTTTATCATCTTTGCTTTGACCCTTTCAAGACATAGCAGTACTTTTGACATATTTCTGATGGATGCTGTCTGGAGCTGGGCTGGGCTGGGTGGTGTTTGTAGGGCATCACATGCAGTGAGGTCATGGCTACTCATGGACAAACCCTAATCAGGGAGGCTGGGGAATGGTGTTTCAGTCTTCAGTTGCATTTCAGACTTGATCTTGAGGAGGGAACGTACTGACCTTAGTTGTAACAAAACAAGTGAAATGTATCACCTGGTGTGTCTGTAATTTTTGATGATTGAGTTAAACAGACCAGGACTCTCCAGTCTGAAAATGAAATGGACCAGGTGGGTATGTGGTGGAGATCTAGCACACAGGAGAGGGTGTGGAAGAAGGAAAGGAAGAGGGAAGGAGGAATGATGTAGCTTCAGGCATCCTGAAGTCACTGTTTCGCTTGCTGTACTGTTTTATGACTAATTCTAAAGGAGCATTGGTTCAATACTGGTGCTGGATGGAAAACTGTGAGAAGATCAGGACAAGTGGTGATGATGGAGGAATTGATGTAGAAAAGTGAAGGGACAAGGCTTGACTGAAGCAGTAGAAAGGCGGAACTTGGATTTTTGCAAAGAAAGAAGGAAAATGATCTGATTTGAAACAGAGGGTGCTGTCAAAGAGAAATACTCTGTGTGAGAGGCAGATGAATTGATTGCATGAATTAAGGCCATTCATTTCAGTGGTAGTACAGAAATGTGCAGTCTGCTTTTATTCCATCTCAACCTGGGTTTGGCCATTTTTATTCCAAGTCACTGCCAGAAGGTGTCCTTTAATGCTGCCCTCCTCTACAGAATTCAGGAGAAGGGCTCTTTACCGGATCTAAGTCTTTCCATTATCTTGTTTCTTTCCTAAGGGAGCAAAATTGATTCCCAATAAAGCAGTTGGTTGATTTTTAAGATTCTAGACTTGTCTATTTGTTTGATCTTTTCATTTTGCATTTAACTGCTTGCCTGCCCTGTCCCGCCTCTAAATGACTTTCATGCAGTCCATGGTCACAGCCTGCAGCTCTGTGTCCAGGCCATGGCACGCTGCACCCCTTCTCCAGGGATCCCCACCACATTGTCGGATATGAAAGCTAATGAAACTTGGTGTTTTTCCTTTTCCTTCAGTGGTTTTGATTTTTATTCATTTTGTCTCTGCCTGTCAGGACTGGATGAGTGGAAAGGAAGAGGGAGTCACCAAAGCTCTTTCATCACAGACCCTGAGTGTGCTCTGCTTCACTCTCCCCTTATTCCCAGGAGTAAACTGCCACTTTTTTAATACCCTTGCATTTTCTTTATGCTTGTTTTTTACCCCTGTTGCCTTGACTCCTTCTTTTGGAGCTAAGATCTTCATCTTTGAGACATTTCCTATTTTAGTGAGTATGTTTGGCAGTAATGAACATTGGAGTGTGGTCCAGGCCAACAATGCAATACATACCTTGATATTTCTTATTTATTTCTGATTAATGTTCACACACTCAAGCCAGTCAGTTTCTAAGTTAGAACATTTTTTTCCCCTGTCTCTGACCACTGCAAACTCTTCCTTTTATGTAGAGGAGAAAAGCTCTTTTCCTCCTGCTTTTTAAAGGGCTGCAATAGCACTGAGGAGGCTGGGTCGGGAAGCTGGCTGGTAACTTTGCACATTACACACAGGGTTGAATAGGACAAAGCCTGTTCTCCAGAGTTACTTTGGTTGTGCAGCACTAGGCATTTGTTTGTGAATGACACAAATACTGTGCAGATGAAAAAGTCAGCATAGCTGTATCTGGTATCCAGCATTATTTCTTAATACCTTTCTGAAGATAACTTTTATTCAGCAGGAAGTTGGTTATTTGACACAATGTATGATTCTTGTGGGTGGTACATCCCTACAGGATTCCAGAAGGCTACTGGCACAACAGTTAAGCGTGCATATTTTAAGCAGTGCTTTTTGACAGATGCAGATAAAACTGGCAGTCAGTTCTCTTCCCTGCTGCCAGTGGCAGTATCCAATGTCAAATGCTTTAGGGAAGATACAAGAAACTATGTTGTGCCATAAAGGAGTTTCCTCTGACTCACAGCCATCAGAGCTGGCCGGTGCCCTGAAGCCTGCTGATGTGGTGTTAGGGGTGAGTCCTTGATGTTACAGAGCAGAGCAGTGATGGAAGCAAAGGAAGCTGGAGCAATATGGCTTGGCCAAGTGTGGAACCAGGGATGGTCAGAATAAATTGAAATAGTGCAGTGGAAATTCTTGATTTTCATTCCTTTTATCACTCACAGTCCATACAACTTAGTCCTTTCTTTCAACTGGGTAAATTAAGAAAATCACTTATGCAAGTCCATAGGCAAATATTGCAATAATTTACTGAGAATTAAAATAAGCTTTGCTAATGAGTTCTTATGGTCTATCATGCAGCAGCGAAGACGTGAGTCTGAATTACCTTAGAAGTTGAGTGAAAAATAGGTGAGCTTTTTTCCTCATTACTTAATTGACCAAACTCTGCTTTCACTTTTAACTGGTTTTATATGTTTGAATGACTGGGGTTTTACTCTTTTCTCATGTATTTGACTGAGCAGAGTGATCACTCAGTTTTGACCTAATAACCGTGTAGGAGACGGGCGCCACTTGACTTCCTGTAATTTCTTGACCCGCCACCTATCAAGGACAGTTAACACAGAATTGATACAGATGACTTGTCTATAAGATCTCAATGTATAGAATGTCAGCATCAGCCTGAAATATCCTGCCTGGAGAGTGTCAGATTTAAGCATTGCCAGCCCTGACATCATCTGTCTTGGGAGGCTGCGCCATAGCATTCTAGCAAGTGGTTCCCAGTAACAAACAAAGATTAAATATCCCAAAGAATTTTACTCAGCTGTGTAAAGCATTGTTAAAAAGCACTTTCAAATAAGATTTGTGTGTTTCTTGCTCTCTGGCTGTGCAGTGACAGGATGCCAGGCACTACTGGTGGGTTTTGTAGGTGTGGGAGGTGTAGACATTGGCATGATGTGGTGGTGAGACTCCACTCCTGCAATTTTCAGGGGGCATTTGTTGGAGAAAGGTCCACCCAAGCTGCAGAATTGCAGCAGCTTTAGCCATGGTTGTGTGGACAAATCCATTTTCATCCAGCACTATCAGCAGAGTGAAACTGAGTAGGACTGCAAATTGCTGCCTGTGGTGTAGTGGCCAATTTCACACTGCTGCCCTCAGGGACACGGTAGACCTTGCTGCCCAGGCAGGACTGCAGGCACTGCCAGTCCACTCTTGCTCTCCTCAGGAAGAAATCAACCTGACTTTGTGGGTTTGGATTTTTCCCTTGTGTTGTAAATCTCCATTTTTTGAATACAAAACAGTCCCCTGTAGAAAACTGTTAACACAGGAACCATACTTACTGCCCTCTACATTGAAGTCCTGTACTCTCATTTTCTGAGAGCTCTGCCATTTGGAGAATCTACATAAGTAGGGCAGCAATAGTGCAGAGTTTCCTGAATTTGGTGGCTAACCTGTGCTGGTGTCCATGCTGTCCCAGCTTGGCTGCTTTCCTTTCCAGATGTAGCCAGATGAGAGCTGGCCCACTTTTGTCTATACTGTGCTGCAAATACTCCTGCAGTTGCATTAGGATCTGTGATGATGATATCATCTATTTTTGGTGCAGAATGATACTTAAAAAATTAAAAAGGTGACTTTAAAAAAGGAAAGAACAGAGAAAGGAAGTAAAAAGAACATACCTAGGTCAGCTGCATGCAGTGTTTCACGATTCTAGGGAGATAATGGCAAATCTGTCTTTAATCTGCAATTCCAAGCTGCTGAATTGCTCTGGGATCTCTGATTTATCCTAATATCCTCTCTTACACTGAAATCAAACTCTTAATGTTGCCTATAACTCTTTTTAGAGCTGAAAATCCTAAGCTATTTTAACATTTCATCTATTGTCTTACTCCTTTGAGGAGAAATAGTGGAAAGAAGATAGAGGGGTAAAGAAAAACACCAAGGGGAAGTAGAATCAAATCTGATTGATGAGACATAATGTAATTAAGCAACAGATGTTAAGTAGCTTTAACTGGTTCTTAATATATTCTTCCAAAGAGTTGTCTCCCCCGACCCTCACAGGCCGAGCGGTTGGGACGTGTGTGCAACAAGTCAGTGCAAATCAGAAGCAAAACATTTGCCCGTAGACTTATAAGGAGCTTTTCAGTTAGACAGTGGTGGTATAAATGCCATCCTGATCTGATTTATTAGTGCAGTTGAGTCTAACCTCTGTAGTTTTTTTAACCATGGAAAAACAACAGCTCTAAGTGGCTGTGAGGTTTCAATTACATTTGCCCCCCAGAGGGACACAGCAGTGACCTGGTGCTGATGGATTTATGAGTATGTTATCTGACAGGAAGGTGGGTTTAAAAACAATCGCTGCAACACATGCTTAGTTATTACACTAAACTACTTTCCTTGACTTGGACATCTCTATTTTTCTCCTCTTGTCAGGCTCAGGTAATTCAGAGGATTTCCACCATTGATACAAAGACTGTTTCCTCATTGATGTTCCAGAAGTCAGTATCTAACAATATCAAAAGTAATTTTAGATAATAAAAAAGCATACACCAACATTTAAATCACTATCATGGTGAGAAATGTTTTGCTTCAGATGATTTTTTTTAAAAGCTGAGAAGTTATTTTCTCTGACTAGTCTGAGCAAGAATTATTTCAAATGTAAAAGGACAAGTTAGATTTTTGGAAACACTTTTACTTTTAAATCCCTGAAATAAACATGCTTCATTGATATATCATCTTGCCTACATTATATCATACAAGAGCTTGGTTTACTTAGCTGGAAGCCATAGATGATTATTCTTGAAAGTTATGAATTGCTGTCCTTATTCCTCTGGAGCATTTTAATCTCTTTTGGGGCTAACCATTAACAAGAGAAGAATTAAATATTGATGGGAAATAATGAAAACATTTTAAATGGGCTGAAAAATACACAATTGTCATGACTTTGAAAATGTTCAAATTAAATAGCAATATTTCATCTTCCTCTAGTATGTCACAAACCTACAAGTGTACATTCCAGCTCAAAACAACTGTCCTGTGTAATGGTTTTAGTTTTACAGATGTATTCACCATTAGCCTGTGTGTGAAGACTACTAAGCAGTTTTTAATTAACTTATGTCAAATGTTGCATAGCGGTACATCAACAAGAACTTACAAGAAGAACAAATCTTCATTCAGCTCAGATCAATACATGTACATAATTCATTGCACCTGTACAGAAATACCCTGCAAAGACACCTTAACTCTGACCCACGAGGCTTTGCAGGCAGCAGAAGTCTATTTCAATAATTATTGCAATAACAGGGATGAATAGGAATATATCCTCAGATGCTTTTGCACGTAGTAGCACTTAATGATGCCTTTATCTGTCTGCCTGCATTAAATTGTGTAAGTTACCTTTGGCAGAGCTAGGAGCCCAATCAGCCACATTAGCCCCAGTTCACATCCTCTCTGATCTTGTAATAGCTTGCTGGAAGTGAAGGGCATGGATCTGTGCTATGGGTACATCTGCAGGTGTCTCTTTCTGCAGCAGACTCTAGTTTTGCCTTTTCACCTCAGAGCTTGTTTACCAGGCAGTGTCAATGCATAGCTGTGGATGATGAGTTTGGATCTTTCCAGCAGCCTTATGACCCAGATATTCTCAGGCAAGTTGTGTAGCTGTGCTCTGTTCTGCTGTGACTAAGTTGCTGATGAGACCTGTAGCACGCATTTTGAAGATGGTGTGAGTGTATCTGCATCTGGCTTAGGGATTCCAGGGGAGATCAGCCCTAAAACGTGAGATACTCCTCACTTAAGCTGGTGAGACTGTCCAGAAGACTATCCAGGTAATACTGAAACTTTATAAGCTATTATTTTTGTATTCCAGTAAGAACTGCCCATTGGGAGGAAAAAAGCCTTATTACTATTCACTATGTAACATTTTTGAAAGCAGTTCTGCTTTGCTACACTTTTGTCTTGACCATTTTCTTTTTCCTCTAGTGGAGAACAAGTGCTTGGGTCTGTGGCAGTCTCAGCTGGTTCAGGTATGTCTGAGTACCATCACCAAATTTCTTACAGTGGACTGGGTGCCAATACTTAGCCCAAAGCAAGTGCCTAAAGAGGTCCACGGGTGGATATTTTTTGATAAGAGCTCACCCTCAGCGCTTCAGCAAGAGGAGATCTGATCTGAAGAAGTCAGATCACTGTGACAATTATGAGGACTTTGTTTCTGAGTTGCACAGAAAGTAGTTTGGCATAGCTGACAACTTTCCTGCATAACAAAGTTTTCCTCTTAGCAGTCTGTGCATGGATCAATCAGGAACATGGTGTCTACTTTCATCATTTTTCCTTATTCCTATTGCCTTTCAAGTGGTCACTGAGGTACAGAGACAAGAAAATTTAAATGTGCAAATGGCCAATAACAAGTAGCTTTTGCATAACTCACTACCTTGACAGAGCTCTGCAGCAGCAGCATTTCCAGTCCATTCTCTCTAGCTGATCCCTGCTGCCAACCCTACTATATAAAACAAACTAGCTTGGGACAAACAGGAATGTGTAACTTATCCATCCCTGCATGTCTCCAGCAACAGCCTTTTGCTGCATAAATCAGTGAACTGTTTGCCTGATGAGGCTCGGAATATGAAATCAGGGATTTTCACTTCTCAGTGTGGTTACTATTTGAAACTGGTGTGACCTCTCTGTTACTGACAGGTTAGTGGCAATAAAACATTTTGCTGAGAATCTTTGGCAAGGAGGGGCTTTATTTTGTGTTTTTCCTGTCTGACAGATGGTTTTTGGTTGAAGCAAGGGTAAAAATTCTCCACAGCAGTTGCAGGGAGACTTGGCCACATCCACTGGCATTAATTATAATAATTGTCCTTTGTAATTAGCTGCGTGCCAGAGATGGAGGCACAACGTCACGTCTCTGCTGACTCCGTCTGATTGTTGGGTCCTTTTGTGGATTGCTCTCCCACAACTGGGAAACAGATTGTTTGGGCTGGAATTAGAGAGTTGTAGGTAGGCAGCAGCTGCTCATGAGAATTTTTTTTATATGCTGTTTGGATGTGTGAGATCAGATTGGTTTTGTTCATTTAACAGCCTGTTCAATGGAGGAGGAACAACAACATGAGTCCCTGTAACCGGTAATGTTCTATTTTGATAAAGGCTCTGCCTTAGGTGACACTTAGGTGTATTTACAGCTCTGTAAATGATCGATTTCTGTTCCCCTGCAAGTGTAGGAAACAGCTCTACATGTGCTTACCCCTGGTGGAGAGACCCTTACTCACTGCATGTCACACCAGCCAGTACAGGCGGCATTTGACCTGAACTTGGTGTAAGCATTTACTCAGTGAATGTAGTGCCACTGAAATTAATGCAGGGATTTCTTGCCTTGTGATTTAAACCTGGAGCTGATCTCACTGTCAAGACCCTTGCATTTAACATGTCAGCCTGTGTACAAAAAGGAGGCAAGGTTGGGATGATAGGGCTTATACTACTAAGTTTCCCTTTAAAACTTAGTCCTTCATATCATGTGTAGCCAGTCATACCAAGCTACAAAGGGCAGAAGTCTGCTGTCATTCTGACATCAGCAGAACTGTGACATTCTCCACAGTGTACAGCACATTTGATCACACCTGCAATGCTCAGTATCCCCACACCCCGGTTCACCTTAAAATGTCAGTGCATTTCACAGACCTAACTATGGTGTTTAGATAAGGTAAACAGGCAATCTAAGCACCGCATCATCAAAAAAGAAGTTAGTCTTCAGAAAGGTTTAATGAGCTGCCCAGATTGTGCTGAGATTCAAATCCGGAGTTCTTGCTGGCCAGTCCTCCCCCTAAACATCAGACCTGCACCAGGTGATTTGCTGATGTGAATGGTGCACTTCTACTCTTCTCAGTGGTCTTGGACTGAGCTACAGCTGTGCAGTCTGGCTCCTACAATGTTGTGTGCAAATCGGTGTTTCGTGTTCAGGCTACAGCATCAATGCAATATTGAAATGAAATCTGATCTGTGTCACGCGGCGTTGACAATGGAGAAACTGCAGCGATGCTGTGAGTGAACAGGTAACCAACCATGCCACAAGATGGATGTTGTTCAGAGAAGCTCCTATGCAGTATGTTACAAAGCCTTGATGAGAAAATGATTAAATTCTCAAAGCAAAACAAAGATACTCCACTTTATCTGGGGAAGAAATGCAAGGTGGCTGCCAACCCTGAACTGTGGAAATAAATCTATGCTCTTTTTATTTTTGGCCTCATGTCAAAACAAGCCTGACACCAGGAATGGATCTGGCTTTTCTGTATTTAATTTGGAGATGTAGGAGCACAAAAATACAGCTTATTTTGATGCCTAAATCAAAACTTTCAGAGAAAACAAGAAAATCTACATTTTCCTCCTTCACCAATTGCATCAGATGACTTCAGCTTATGATATTGCATTGCATTATTAAAGCTAAACTCCAAGGGAGCAGGTGGTCCTGTGATGTTATTTCTAACCCTAACTCCCAAGCTGGTTGGCAAATCTGTCATGTTAACATCAAGTGAGAATAAATATTGGGTGCTGCAGTAAATGATTTTTTTTGAAAGCAGGGAATTACTGATGGTAATGGCTATTAGTGTTAAATGTTTGCATTTTTGACTGTGGTTTGTACTAGCCACTTTAGAGAGGAAAAGGAGATGGTATTTTTTTTGGAGACTTTAAATTCCCAAACCATTTTGAAAGTTTGGGACTATCACTTCTCTAAGGGGTGTGTCTATGTCAAAGCTTAGAGGGTTATTTCTGTAGGCTTGACTGGAGGAGAAGGCATGGATCAGAGCAGGAAATCCTTACTTGTTGCCTGTCTGCGTTCTGCATAGTTTAAATCAGCTCCAAATTGAAAAGAGAAATTTAAATAGAAAGAAAACCCATATCCAGTGTTTTCAGTATTCAAGAAAAAAACCAGAAACAATACAAGGGAAAGAATCTGCATCTCAATCTCATCGTTGTATTAAAGGAGATGTACTGAATTTGCAGAATGGCTGCAGCAAGTTGTGAATAATTTATGAAAGGGAAAAATTGCTTCCCTGTGCACAGAGAGAATGCAAACAGCTGTGCTGTTTGCTGTGTGCTGGTTGCACAGATACACTGGCATCGCTGGGGACCCATGAAGGAGAATATAGCAAATCCAGAATTCCCAAGTTTTCCCTCCTGCTCTGGCTCAGTCCTTAAGAAAGCTTAAAGTTACTTTATTGCTTATAATCAATTTTTTTTTCTTGTATCTTCTTTTCTCCTCTGTTGGCAACTGGCCAGTTAAAGGAGGGAAAAGGAACAAAAAACATACACGAAGAGGCCAAATGAGGAAACACAAGTCTAAATATGTTATAGGGAAGGTTTTTTCTTTATGAAGCTCACCCTTCTCTTTTTCAATGTTATTGTTTATTTACTGTAGATGAGAAGACAGGATTAGAGGGCTTGGCAAAGGCCAGTGTCTCCCAGTACTACAAACCAAACCTTGATTTTTATCTTCTCTGTGTTCACTCACTACCTTGAGTAGTCAATCTAGAAATCAAGTCATATCAGGAGGGGCTGAGAGAACTCAGGTTCTTTAGCCTGGGTAAAAGGAGGCTTGAGGGGACTGTTTTGCTCTCTGCAAACCACCTGAAAGGAGGTTGTAGTGAGGTGAGAGTTGATCTCTTATCCCAAGTAACAAGTGATAGGACAAGAGGAAACAGCCTTAAGTTGTGCCAGGGGAGGTTTACATTGGATACTAGGAAAAATTTCTTCATTAGAAGGGTTATCAACCACTGGAACAGGCTACTCTGAAATGTGGTTGAGTCACCATCCCTAGAGGTGTTCAAATGACCCAGAGACGTGGTGCTTAGGGACATGTTTAGTGGTAGACTTGCATTGCTGGGTTAATGGTTGGACTCAATGATCTTAGAGGTCTTTTTCAACCTAAAAAAGCCTAAAACCCTACTATATGAAGTTCAACAGGGGGAAGTGCCGGATTCTGCACCTGGGATGGGGCAACCCTGGATGTACAGACAGACTGGGGAATGAGGTGCTGGAGAGCAGTGCCATGGAAAGGGACCTGGGGGTGCTGGTCAATGGGAAGTTGAATATGAGCAGCAGTGCCCTGGCAGCCAGGAGGGCCAGCCCTGTCCTGGGGGGCATCAGGCACAGCATCACCAGCTGGGTGAGGGAGGGGATTGTCCCGCTCTGGTCTGCACTGGGGCAGCCTCACCTGGAATATTGTGTGCAGGTTTGGGCACCACAATATGAGAAAGATATTAAGCTATTGGAGAATGTCCACAGGAGGGCAGTGAAGATGGTGAAGGGCCTTCAGGGGAAGCTGTATGAAAAGTGGCTGAGGGCACTTGGTCTGTTCAGCTGGAGAAGAGGAGGCTGAGGGGAGACCTCATCACAGTTACAGCTTTCTTGTGAGGGGAAGAGGAGGGGCAGGCACTGATCTCTGCTCTGTGGTGATCAGTGACAGGACTGAGGGAACAGCCTGAAGTTGTCAGGGGAGGTTTAGGTTGATTATTAGAAAAAGGTTCTTCACCCACAGAGTGGTTGGGCACTGAACAGGCTCCCCAGGCCCGTGGTCACAGCACCAAACCTGACAGAGATCAAGAAGCATTTGGATGATACTCTTGGGCACATGATGTGACTCTTGGGGATGGTCCTGTGCAGGGCTAAGGGTTGGACTCTGATCCTTGTGGGCCCCTTCCAATTCAGCATATTCTGTGATTCTGTGAAGGATTCTATTATTCTGCAGTTCTATATAACAAGTTAGAATCTGTTCAGAATAAGGTTGGTGATTCAATGCATTGCAGGTCAGACATTCAATTTTTTTTTTGCCTTGATAGTCTCCTGATCAGAAAATGAGACCCATGTGGAGTTATGAGCCACCTTTGTGGTGGTGTTAAGTAAGGTTTAGGGACAGCAGGACACCAGTCTCTTTTAGAAGGTTATCTGAACTCATGTTTTTGGAAGAGAAGGGGAACAAACACAAGCCTGTTACTTACTTAGCTTTCATTTGAATGAAATAAGCTTTTAATTTTCTTTTTAAATAAGCTTTAAATCCTACACTCTAAATTTAAACAGATGAGTGAATAGCAAAACACAACTCAAAGAGCTGTCCCTCACTTCCAGGAGAAACTTTCTTTGATGTGCTGAAGAAAACACAGACAATTAGTCATTTCTATGCTTTCAAAGCATTGGTTTGATGGTGCCAACTTTTTCTGACAGATCTCGTCTACTTCAGTTATCTGCCACTCCAGCTTATGAGGTTTCTAGGGCAACTGTCATCTTCATAGTCAACCAGCCAGTCTATTCCCAGGATTCATAGAAGGCTGCTTTTCCTTTAGCATTCGTAGATTTCAGTAGCTCAATTTCCAAAATCACAACAACAAAGTATTATTATTTATGAGAACAGGTGAATGATTTCTTGTTTTGGATTTTTGAAAGCCTGATGGTTAGGAAGGCTTCAGCTTTCTCCTCTGGTGGAATGTCAAGGGGTCTTGGCCAAGAAGTTGCAACACTCTTGAAGTTCGTTGGGAGTAAGTTCAGCTTCATTGCTCTGGAAAAGTGTAGTTTGTCTCAGCCTGGGAGCTGGACTTCTCATGTGAGAAACAAGAGAGGTGAAGAAAAAGGCAGTGGAAGCAAAGAACTCTGAACTGGTACTGCAAAGAGAGGGGGCTTCTGCAGACTGTCCATGAAATCACTTCTATCAAAGACTCAGTACACCTGAGTAACATGATATGGGATTATTTGTATTGGTAGAATCTGGTCCTAAAAGGACAGGAGCTGGTTTCCTGGCTAAGGGAGATGGGAACCTTTGCTCTGCAATTCCACAGCCTGGGGAGAGTTCAATGAGTTGCTGTGGTTCCAGAATGTTTGTTCAGATATGTTTATTTTGGGGTACAGAAAAACAAGTAACTGTACTACCTGGAAGAAATAAATAACCCGGTTAGTCTGAAATTCCACATTCTGGGGAGAAATGTGCATACATGTTATGATAATGAACTATGTTTGTCTCCGAAGTCAAGTCTCTGTTCTTAGAACACTTTCTTGTGAAATACGATCATTCCATCATTCCATGTAAGCTGGATGGATAGTGATAAAGAGATGTAAGGAAACTGCACCACAGCTGGGTGCAGTCAAACCAAGAGGCATGGAGTTCCACCAATGTACTCACAGAGACATTCCCCTGTGTATTAATTTTGTGTTCCGGTGGTGTCTGAGAGCTCTTTGAGAACACTTTTAGGCTGGATATTGTGTACTTGAAAAGCATCTAGCATGTTGGTGGCAGCTATTGTGGGAGCAGTATTCTTCACTGCCCATTGGTATCGTTCTTCCTGCACTGTGTAGAGGCAGCAGCCGAACAGCATTGATCATTCAGATCTCAGTTTCCAGGCCAAAATGTAACAAAGAGGCTTGCTGGCTCAAGAGCTAGCCAAGGATAAATGGGTACCGTGCCTTTCACCAGACCTTCTCTATGAGGTGGTAGAGGGGCAAGGAAACGCAGTTTGCCATTGAAAATAAATGATAAAGTTACTTATAATGCTTACTCTTCCAGCTGGAGCCTGTTTGCTAACACCAACCACCCCAGCCACTAATGCTTCCTGCTTCCCTGATGAGTGACCATTTTCTACTGCTGGCTTGGTGTAAGAATATCATGAATAGGATTTTTTTATTTATTAGCTGTGTTAATGTGGCACATAGGAGCTGCATTACATTGGGCACAGTACAAGCACATTTATTTAGACTTGTGTGAAAATTACTAATGAGAGAAGATGGCTGGCCAAAGCTCTAGGCATTCTGACACCTCTGAATAAAACAATGACATCCCAACAGTGTTTAAAGTGATGATTCCAGCAGAAGCTAAGCCAGCTGCTTCCAGAAACTCCTACAGAATACCATTAGCCTTCTCTAAATAGTCTATAAAACAGAAGACTTGACAAATGTTAGGAGATGGTCTTTACCCTGAAGTGTTTACAGTCCAAAGCCTCCATCCTTCAGAGAAGTGTCTACTTATATGATGCATCCAGTGAGAAGATACTGTTACTTGTCTTATTTAAAATTATGCATGGCTCTGGATGGTCAGAGAAGGCAAAGGGAGAAGAAAGAAAAACTCTTACTTGCTTGCAAAGAAATAAAAGATGGAGACTTAAACCTGAATGGACTTGCCCGAGGCCACATACAGAGTCAGTGGCACAGCCCACAATAGAAGCCAGATGTTTTGTGGCAATATGACTTAACAAGAATTTAGCAGAGGAACCTTTCTCTTCGAAGTCTGTTTTTATCTTCCTTTTGAATGACCTTCTTTTTTTTTGTTTTTTTAATTTTGTTAACATTTTTTATTAAGGGTATCTAAAGAATGATGTGGAGAGTTTCAAATAAAAATGATACACTGAGGAATCCAAGCTTCGGGTCGTTTGCTAGGGTTCTGATTTACAATGAGCAAGAAGAGCTGCTCTGATCCTAATTCTTAGGTAGGAACCTCAAAGATTGCAAGAGTCTATAAATATTAGCTTTATTTGCAGTGAAGAGTACAGGAAGTTCTGAGTTAGCCTAATTTAGGCTTCAATATAGGCTATTTATGTACTACCTCCTGGGACCACCTCTGATTACTGAAAGAGTGACCTTATTGGAAACCAACAAGTAGGTCTGCAGTTAATTATAAAGAGTTCAGAGCTTGCTGCAGAACCCTAACAATGGTATTTTTGTGGATGATGTTATGTGTTTTTATTTAACAGTTCAAATCAGGAGAGCTAAAACAGATGGCATACTTGTTACTGCTCTCTGAGAACACCTATAGAAAGACACTGATAATAACAGAGGTCAAGCCTAACAGGTCAGGAGAAATGGCAAAGATCATTCTGTCTGGCCTCACTAATTACCTTCTGAAAGCAATAATGAACTGGTCAGTGGGGTCAGGAACAGGTGATGCTGTGTGGAGGGGGAGAAAGAGGGATTTGTTTGTCTTCTGCATATGGAAGAAGTGGTTTAAACATTTTTAATTTTACAATAATGGCAGTGACTTAATCTAATCTAAATGTGGCTTTTGGAGAAAATCTGCTTAGGACTTTTCCAAAATAATTCCCTGAAGGAAAAAAACAATATCTCTGACTACAGTTCAAGGTAATGTCTGAAGAGAAAAATGTGAAAAACTGACTTATGGGGCAGCAAGTTTATACACAGGATGATGCTCCTCTGAGGCGTCATAGAAAATGATTATACCAGATTTTGTTCATCAAGGCAAAGTAAGCTAAATCAGATACAAGGCAAAGCCCTGAGGAGGAGGAGGAACGTATTCAATTTAGTGAGGCAACTGTGATAGTAATTAAAGCCCAGATGGAAACCTTTGAATGTGTCTGGCGTCTGTGTATCCGCTGTGTTTTTTCTGTTAACTTGACATTATAAAAGGAGCACCCAAAGAATAAAGGGATGGTGTTTGAAATTTCATCAGTCAAGCACTGTCCCAAATTTGATTTATTGTAAACAATCTGCAAAAATTGCTTTGGGTGTATATGATACAGGCGGGGAGTTTTCTCAAGTGGTAATTCACAAAGAGAGAAGTTGTACATTATTTCTAGATTTGTCTTTGCTGAAATGCAGACAGGATTAATTAAACCATTTGCCAGCTCTGACTGTGAACCTCTTGTACTTCGGACATATGGATAGAATTTTATTCTGCTGTTATATATTCTATCTGAAGCACGGTGCTATGCTATGCTGTTTACTTTATGAGGAGATACACTGCAAGATTTCAATAAAAACCCCTATAAAATAAAAAAAATTAATGCAAAAATCAGCCATTAAAAGGGGAAACACTGTCCTATTTTTTCCTTATAGTACACAAGCCAAGATCAAAGGATGGTATTGTATGGAAACACTGTTAAAGGGTTAGCAAAACTCACAGAGTGATTTGCTATTCCTGCCCAGCCGAGGGCTGGGGGCGGCTGTAACTCTGCTGGGCTGTCGCACGCACTGGGAGCCTCGAGTGTCTCCTGCCTGGTGTTTGAGTCATTACTTTATCTGGAGCAGACAGTCTGCTTCTAGTCCCAAATCCTCCAGCATATGCACTTACTTCATTCCTAGTGGAGGCAGGTATGTGGTGCCGAGATTTACTACTGCCACTGGAGTGACTGGAGAATCGTAACCCCTGCTCGCCTCGTGCTGGTCTGACAGGCTGGGCTCGGCGTGCATCGTGGGTTGGCCTTTGGCATCAGAGCGCGGGGGAAGAGTTTGGGTTTTGGAGCAAGGTAAACGTACAAAGAAAAGAGAGGAGAGAGGTGTGTTAGGTCACTTTTCCCCGTATCATCTGTAAACATGTAATTAGGGGGGTTTGAAGCAGTCTGTTACTCCCTAGACAGACCACATTATTGGCATTTTGTGATGTTACAGTTGCAGGCAAAGCTGTAGTTAAGTATGTGTAATTAGTGACAATATTAATGGTCTTTAACATTACTGACTCCAGGCACTGGTGTTTTCCCTGAGTTTTCATTACCTTTATGCTGATAATGGCTTACATCCTTTTTACTAAATTCATGTTGCCAAAATCCTTCTGGTGGTTTTCACTTTAAAAAGTTATCTCCATGTGAGCATATTCTCCCCACATATGCTGTCAGTCTTCATTATCTTTTTTTTTCTCTTTTGCACTGAAGTACACGGGGCCTCTTTTACAGTCTATATTCTGAAATAACAACAAAACCCCCATGTCTTAATAATACTAAGCTGTCTTTTAACGGAGATTTTTTTGAAGAGCTCTGCTCTTAATCCACCTGCTCTGTGGCTTCTGTGATCCCTACAAGTGGTTCACTGCTCATTGAGGAAAGCCCAAAACCCTGAGTCCCACGACTCATGAATTTGAGACAGATTAAATTTTCAGATCTAATTTTATTTTAATCTTCATTTTACCTCCACATTTAATATTAGAGGGTATCACAAGTGTATGTCTATGGAAGGTGGTTTTTTACATAAATCAGGACAGCACCTATAACCTTGAAAGTGGAGTCACAGCATTTGTGGGCTCTGTGATCAATTCTCTGGAAAGGGATGAGAGACTTGCAAGTTGATAAAAGCCTTGAGTGTAGTGCAAAAGAGGAACCTATTCCTGATCACCTTTTCAATCAGCTCTTCACCTGTCACCCTGTGGCTTTGCTTAAAGACAAACTAATTGGAATAAAATAAAATTAAAAAAAAAAAAAAATCCAACCTTTTTTTTGTTCCCTTCAACAAACATCTTGTAAAGTTTATGAGACCACAGGTTATATTTATGGGTCTTATACCTCCAAAGGGGTTCTGTGGCGCGTTTGTCTGCAGTATCATTGCCAGTATGGGACTGAGGTCTGAATCTTACATCAGTGTACATAAGAGGAGGCTTGAGAGATTTATAATGGGAAAATGCTGACAGCTCCATAATTTATTGCTAAGGGCAGCGCTGTAGTTCCTGACAGCTCTAAACCCTTGTTCTCTGGGATAGTTTGTTTCTAATACGTTCCCTTTGCCGGATCTTCCCCCACCCTCTCTCTGGATGAACGGACTGGTGAATATCTATATTGCTGCATTTTCCTTTGGTATTTTAACAGCCTTTCACTTTTAGGACTTCCCATTGTTGAAATTTGTAAGAGATTTCAGGAACTTCACAGCAGAAAGGCTTTTTCATATAGTTTGCCTTTTTTCTTGTTGTTCCTTCCCCAGCCTGGAGTATCTTACATATTCATTGTCACACCGGATACTCCAGCAGCAGCTTTACATTTTCAAACCCTGGTACTTTGCAGTGTCCCAAAAAATGGGTAGACATCGAACAATACCTACTTTTTAACTTGTTTGAGGAGAATGCTGTGCATCTGCATAATGGTTTCACACAGAAAGTGCTTTATCTTCGTGAGTTAGTGAGTCAGTTTAGGGGTATTCTATTGGCAAAAGCTTTCAGAGAAATTATGCATGGTAAATTAATGAAGGCCGTCTGAGGTATTATTGTGTGTGAATGCACATGCCATTAGAATCAATGGCTGGCTGAAAAAAGTTAACGGTCATTAAGGGGCTGTTAAAGAGGCCAGTGGACACAGACTCGCTCTCTCGCCGGGCTCTGCCTGGGCTAGGTGAAGGCAGAGATTGCTGTTTGCCTCCAGGCCACCGGACAGCCCAGGCTCTTTGCTCTCCTCTCCCCATTTCGCTTGACTCCTGTTACAGGAACCTGCAAGAGGACCGTCTTCCAAGCAGGTAAAGACTTTTGCATCACTTTTCCTTATTTTACAAGTGGTTGGTAGCGGAAAGTCCAAGTGCGTGAGTTTGAAAGGGCTTAAAACCTCTGACCGTCTCCGTGGTGGTGTGAAACGGAGCTCCTTAATGGAGAGCTTGCAAAAGAGAGGCTACTATTGCTTTTAAATGATGCCACCCAATCTGATGGCGAGTCTTTAAAATATTGCTCACTTGAGTAGTGGGGTATTGCCTCCAATTTATGTTCAGGCAGCAAGAAAATAAACCGAGGATTGCAACCGATCTGACCATTAGCCAGTGGTGTGGGAAATGGAGCGCTAAATGCCAACTGGAGATTAGGCAACTGTGTACCATTACTGGCAATTCAGCTGTGAATTTGTCATACACAAAGTATTAGTGAGGGGAGCTATTTCCTGGGCATCTATATCCCCCTGGGCTCCGTTCTTTCCCTTGAGCAATGTAGATTTTTTTCCCCCACATTGTATTTTGAATACAGTAATTCTGACTGAAATAAAATGCATGGAGAAAATTAATGATTTGGTATCTTCTTGCTGCTGCCAAAAGAAATATAAAAGAGCCTTTGATCTGGGGGCTTTAAAAAAGTGAGCTGGACCAGTTACTGATAGTTACTGACCTAAGTAAGTGATAAAGCTACTGTGTCAAAGTTTAATTAGTTTTGATCAAGACAAGTTTTCAAGATTTAGAACTAGTGGCCTTTTGAAGAAGTAAGGCTTCTAGTTGTCATTTATGCCACAACATGTCCTTTTATCATACTTTCTGTGTCTCCAGCAGGAAGAGTTTTTATTTTAAAGGGAAAGAGAAATGGTTCATTTGATGGAGATTAGCACAGACAAGCTTACTAATATTTGAAGGCAATTTCTCTGCCTTACCTTTTTCTCTATTTCATATCCCGCAGAGATTACCTCAGACTGCCGTTGTTAGTCACTGTTATTTATATAAAGATATGTAATGCGTTTGTGCTTGAGGGGTCGTCTGTAACGAGGTATGCAATTTCAGATTGTAGAGACTGGCAGGAATTACTGTGAAGAATTGCTTTCCAGTGACAGCTTTATCCTGCCTGTAATATGTCATTGCGTGTGACTTTCAATTAATCACGCAATAACAAAACATTGCGTCTGGCGGCAATGGTGTGTCCATTAATATCGAGAGGCAAGGCTCAGCTTTAGGAACACAAATGCTGTCACTGTCCCCTGCCCACTCGTGCACTTTAATCAGCAAGTCTCAACCCAGAAGGAACATTTCTCTCTTCTCCTCTCCCCCATCATCCTCCATTGCGATCTATTAAGCTGCAATCCATAATGTCTCGTGTCTCTGTAATGGTCTGATGGTCTGTGGTGTTAAATGATTGCGTGAATTTGACTTTGTCTCACTCTGCCTTGACCTTGGTGTCTTGAGTGGCTTCCCCTCCCTTGTTTTCAAATCAGGAGTGGGGAGTTGGAAGAGAAAATGGAAGTGTCAGAATGGAAATATTTCATAGGGGCTTTGATGCTGTTCCTTGAGGAAATGGGAGAGACAAGAGTAAGAGAGAAACCATTAGTGGAAGACAAAACGCAATGATTTGCAAATTTGCAGGAGAAAAGGCATCATGCTGTCAAGCATAACTGGCTCCACAGACTGAAGCCTGCCACGTGCAGGATCTCATTGGTAAGCAGAGTAGAAGCCTTGCAGTAATTCTTCCTCTTGCTCATTCTGCCATTTATAATAAGATTGCTAAGTAATATATCAATTTAAGTAAACCCCCCAAATCTCATTGTGTTTTACAGCTGTATCTATATCCTGAATGGAAACTTAAAGAGGCACTTGGGTGTTCTGTGCTTGGGCTACAAAGCAAGAAAGACACCCTGGTCCCAGCCACCAAGTATGCACCCCTGTTGTTACATCCAGCCAAATTCAGGAGATTCTCACTCCACTGAAAGCATTGCTCTCTTTTCAGTTGATGTATTTTCGGTTAGTATTGAGGTTTTACACCCTGTGCAACATAAATAGAAAGCCTGCTAGTAATTAGTGTCAATGCTTTTCTTTTTCCTCTACGGAGATTAACCTTATTTTTAAAAACTGCTTGGCTGGACAGTCCAAGAAGAATCTCCTGAGCATCTTAAGAGCTGGTTTACATCAGAGCATTGGCATGTCACATGCAACAGAGGAAATGAATTTTTTTATCTTTTCCTATGGGTTGATCCTGTTTGCAAATTTGTGACACATTTGACTGGTTGACTTGAAATGTGCACACTGAAAGAGACATTGTGTTAGTTATGGATTTTGTCAGTGGTGTGTTGGGTGTGTTGGAGTACTTTCACTTTCTGTAAATAAAAAGCAAAGGTTTTGGGATTCTGAGCAATAAGGAAGTTCGTAGCTCCTTGGGGAAATCTTCATGCTCTGGCTTGCTGAATCTCCCCATTGTCTCTGAATTAGCAGCCAGACAATAAAAAAAACCAGGTAATCAAGGGTTTATCTCAAACATGGTTATTCTGGAGTAAATGCAGTACTATCTATACCAGTGCCATACAAGGTTCTTACTCCCTCTGAGCAATGTGACTTCTGCCAGTTAGCAAATGTATTGGCTTTGGTTCTTTAATTAAGGCTAACCCCATCTATGCTGCTGTATTAACAGTGGATCTGACAAGACGCTGAACTTACTAAACTCTATAAAACAAAAGCATCTGCCCTCACATGAACTTGAGGGCACTCAGTACACAGGATGTGTTCTCCTTGGTGATCCCTGGCAGATACAAACCAGCACAGCTCCATAAAGCCTTTTGCTGCCAGGTGTGGGGCTGTGTATTTGCATCAGGCTGTTCCATTAGGTGTGGGCTGTTGGTGTACGTGTTAGGATCCAAGCACACACAGGGGAGACTTCCAAGAAGGAGGGTTTGTAATCAATTTCTCATTTCCAAATTATTTTTCCAGGATCCCCACAGTATGCTGTTTGAGTAACAGAATAATTTCCTAGCTATTAAGTGCCTGAAAATCAGCAGTAATTAACTTAGTGCAAATTCTTCTTTTCCTCTACCTCCTCTTTGCTCAGAAAAACAAACAAACCCCCTTTCTCAGCAGAGGAAATGCGGATGGAAGCAGTCTCTTCTGCCTTAGTGCAGCCATGTACAGATTACATCTTTTTCCCCCTTTCAGTTCTGTGAATAACATAATTGCTTTGTTATCCCTCGGGGGATTTGTAATATTAACTTTGGTTAATGACATTAATTCAAGTTTTTACCATTAATAAAATGGCATTGCTTAAAATTAAGCATTACATTTCAATTAGTAGTCCATCAAAGACTTTAATAGTCTGGAGCATTAAAGTGATATTTTTTTTAATTTCTTATTAATTTTTTATTGTATCATGCTAATTTCCAAAGAGTGATTGAAAGCCCAGCTGATCCAATGAATGACCCTGTCTGCCATGTTTCTTGAAGGAACTTCTTTCTTTTATGACATTATGCAAAAAGGTCACATTTCCACAAAGCAGGAATCTGTTTCAGTCACCTCCTGAATTCATTATCATCCTTTTTACTTTTTAACATGAGGCACATGATATACAGGCACCCCAGGTGGACATGTTTAAATTAATCTAGTAATAATTGATTCAGAAGAGATTTGGAGGACAGAATTTGCATAAAAGCCATAATGAGAGCAAATCCTCCAAGGCCAGACTGAACAGCTAAGTCCCTGAATAACTTACATCTCCTAAACTAATTTGGTTATATATGCAGGATGAAGGTGTGGGGGCTGGAGCACCATGTGATTGGAATTCATTACAAATAATTCATCTTCTCTAGAAAGGCTGGCCTCAGAGTGTATTAAAATTATATCAGCTCCCAAACGCTTGCTCAGACCCTGCCTCCTGGAAGATGATGACAGGATTTCTGTCTGAGGGATTGTTTGGGTATTTAAAAGCATTTCTGAGGCAAAGAACTGACACCCCAGGGCTGGAGTGTCCTCTGGCTTGGCTGCTTCTTCTGCCTGGTGGGAAAAGATTCAGATGTCCACTTTTGGCTGGACATCTGACTGTCAAAAACATAAGTGTAGAGGAGGATCCCAGCTTTCAGTCTCAGATAATCCTCCCTTCCGCTCCAGCATGGAATTTCTTAGCTAAGTTGTAGATCATTGGGTTTGTATTAAATCCTGGATCACCTTGATGTCTCTGGGAATTTAGGGAGAGGGACACCTTACAGGACGGGGACTGTACTGTGTACTGTTTAGTTAAAGTAGATCAGTGAACAGTGAAAATTACAACCACAGTTCATTAAAAGAAAGCAGCCAAGGGCTTTTTGAAGGTCAGCTGTCCTGCTTCACTTTGGCTAAATTTTTGAGCAAAGCTCTAAATGGATGTTGCCATCACCCAGCATAGTAATACCTGTGTTCTGAGGCTGGTGAGCTTCAGTTAACAGATAACACAGTCCCGTGCTACTGGTATCAGAGAAGTTGCATAGCATGTTTGGAGGAAGAGGAAAATTCATCTCTGTCTTTTCAGAAACTGTTGATCACCAGATATTTTTCATGGGAAAATTGATGTCACTGTTGTTTTCAGCAGATGAGAAATCAGTCCCATTTTGTTTATACACAGCAGTCAGTAATAACCTGCCATTTGTGAGCTGAATATGTTCTGTGCTGCTTCCCTTCAGTGCTGCCCTGCAGCCAGGAGGCTCTGGGAAGAGCTGCCCTACTTAACAGTACCCCAAGTACAGTGTGAAAGTCAGGGCAGACCAAAGCAGCCCTGCTGCTCCACCAAGGGGAAGAGTTAACTGAGCCCAACCAGCTAACTGCTGTTGCAAGAAACATGAGAAAAGCTGGGCACGGCAGGAGAAAAAAAAGAGTCTGGCTGACAATTATTATTTTGTCTGTTCAGATCTGAGGCATATAAAGGCTGTTTGAATGCCTTCTAGCCAAAGGTTTCCATATGATAAATGATGCTGTGTTCTGCCAAGGAGACACTGCAGCAAAACGTATTCTTGTTTCCAAGTGGGCTGAAAACTTGGACTTGTGCTATGGGATGCTTTATGCTTTTTCTCCTAGAGTTACAATTAAACCTTGAGTATGTGGTATGTGGCACGAGGTAATCACAAATCTTTGACAAAGCAAACAAGCTGTGGTTTCTCTCTCCTGCATGGGCAAGCATTAAAAGAAAAGTTCTCCTGTATTTTTAACAACATAGCGGTGGAGGAAGGAGCTGCTGGGAGGGATGAGTTGGGTTTGCAAGTGCAACAACCACCTTTGACCCCTGCGCATGGGGCGGTGTGAGTGATGCAAGAGGATCCAGGGGATGGAGTAGAAGGGAGCAGGTGGCTTAACCTATAGCCCTGGAGCTGGTGCTGGAGTCTTTAAACTGGAAAAATAAGGCTCTAGGGAAAGTCCAGCCCATATGTTATGGCTGATTCTCAGGCAGGAGGTTCATTGGTGTGATGACTTCATAGCTTGGTGTTTGTCTTCTGGAGACTTGAATTCTGGGATTGCTTCAGGTCAGAGGAGAATTGAGCAGGTTTTTTTGTTTTATTTATTTCTTCTGTCTACTGTTTTCCCAGTTCTGTGTGCACAGGGACACCATAGTGACTGCTGCATAGTTTATCAGGATTGCTTATCTGCTTGGCACAATCTGGGGACTGCACTTGTCCCCGTATTGCTATCACAGTGTTGAAGAGAGAAACTTTGCAAGTTAGCAACTATTTGAGGTCTAATATAAGTTGGAACTATTGTCACTAACTTCCTTACTGAAAATCCGATGGGATGTCTGCAGTGGACCCCTAAAAAGAGTTGAACAAAAAACTACTGTGTCAGTAAAACAATAGTTAATACTCTAATAAGTCAAAAATTCAAGAACACTTAGGGTTTCCATATTAAACCATGAGACAAAAGACAACCCCATACCAAAAACATTTGGAAGAACCAGAAGAAGTTTATTCCTCTTTCTGTCTTTACCAAAAACCGGCTGCAGATACCAGTGGCTGAGTCATTAATTTTTGTCATGCCTCAGTTTTCCCAGCTGTCATGTCATAGCTGCAGTGGAGAGGTGTGTGAGCAGGAACACCACATGTCTGGAAGTCACTGTAAACAGAGGAACATCTCCAGACTGTGAGGCACAAGAGTATGTTGGCATGGCATTGGCTGTAGTGTGGTGCTGGAGACTATGACTCTGCTAATTCGCACATTTGCAAACCATCCACATTATGCAGGGCAGCAACTTGTAGAAAAGCTGCTGTGTTGGTGTCTCTGTAACAGCTATAGGCTTAAGGCATCAGTCTGTGGGTTGGGTAAAAACCTCAGGCCAGAAGGAGCTCTTGCAGCCAGGTGACTATTTGAGTAAGTCTGATGCTGAATCTGTTGTAGTTGCATTATACAGCTGATCTTCATGTAAACGGCCACATCTGGCACCTTGGATTTACAGCACCCATGCAGAGGACTCTAAACCACATGTGCAGTGAGAAAGGTGACTGCACTGCAAGGGATGCTGAGCCCTGTGCAGGCAAGGCCTCTGGAATAGTTACTTCTTGGTCTGTTCTGCAGTCTCATGAGACCTGGGGTGGCTCCTCTCTTGGACTGTGTTATACTCATTCATCCTCTACTTTTGATGGAGCATCCAGAGACTTTGACAGGGCATCAGGAGCTCCTGATTCTTAATTTATACTGCAGTAACTTCATGTCTGAATTGCAGTTGTGCTAAGTACCACAGCAGCATCCATTGCATTCTGCTCTACCTTCATCTCTGTGTTTCACAGATGGAGCACAGAAAAATAATTCCATAGTCAGTCCAGATCCCAGAATGACCAAAAATAAATACCTCCACTTTGACATCTCTCAGAGAGGCCATTCTGTGAAGAGCAAAGAGAAGTTATTTCCACCCCTCCTGTAGAGGCAGTCTTCTAGAAAACAGTGGCAGTGTACCACCAGGGAGATAAATGGGTGTAAGCCTTCATTGCCAAATATGATCTGCGAATAAACAGAAGACTTCAGACTCCAAGGCACCTTTTCACAAGTGCTAAATTCATACCCTAAACAAATGCTAACAAAACCTCTCATGTCTTTATATTATGTGTAGCCAGTAAAAAAAAAAGAACTAGAGCTCTCTGGGGAGCCTCTCCAAGCACTTGGGGACGCACTCAGTGTGTGGTCAGGTTAGCACTATTCAAAAGCAGGTCTGAGTGTCAGCAGAGCAGGTATTTATTTATGCCCACTGGGCTTGGCAGGAGCCCAGAGGTACAGTATATTTTGCTGTGTTACACAGGCTTTTATTGTTGAATCAGCTTTATTTAATGGAGGCTTTCTATAATAAGTTCCTGTTCTGGAGGGCTTCCTCTAAAGGGAAGGGAACAGTTCAGTTTCCAGGACCATACAGCCATGGACTGTGCTACTAAGGCCAGGTAACCAAGTGGTGACTGATGGCTCATCGAGGGCCTACACCAGTCCATACAAAAGTGGCCTGACACCAACCAATTCATTTGGTACAGAGCCATTATTGAGAGTTTTGGGTTTGTTACCTGATCTGAACGTAAACATCCCATTGCATTTTATGGGATTGGTTTGGAACCTTGGCCAGTCCTGAGTGGCTTTGAACAGCAATCAGAAATAAAGTGCCCCCAAGTGCACTGCCAGTCTTTTGTGGGATGTAGTCCTAAGAAGATCAAAGTGTAGACTATTACTATTCAGCTGCAGGCTTCTCGAGCCATGAACCGAACCGTATATTAGGTTAAACCGATTTCTCCTTTGCAAAGAGTTA
Source organism: Scytalopus superciliaris (assembly GCA_013400415.1). Lineage (NCBI taxonomy): Eukaryota > Metazoa > Chordata > Aves > Passeriformes > Rhinocryptidae > Scytalopus > Scytalopus superciliaris. The sequence goes on along the minus strand of VXBX01003755.1, from coordinate 1,116,579 downwards.
TGTGAATTATTTATGCAGATCCAGATAACAGGAGGGTTTTAAATTGACCTGTGTTGCAAAATCTTGATTGTTTTATTCCTGAGATAAAGCCTACTGTGATACTGCAAGTGGTATTGCAGATACCGAAACTGCCCTGCAGATTGTGAGGCAGGAGCTGTGGGAGGGGTCAGGATGGAGCTCAAGCTTCTCCTGCACCACAGGAGAGCGTATTACCTGCACACACTTGTGATGCACCCTGCTGCTGAATTGTAGGGGTTTTTAGAAGATAACCCTTGGATTATTTGTATGAAAATGTGGGTTTGTCTTCCCTGGGGTGTTGTGAGAGCAAGTTCAATGTGAGGCTCATAGATGATGTTGAAGTTGAGGCCATGGGGAGCCCTGACCAAGGTGGGCACATGGGAGCATGGTGAAACCCAGCCAAAACAAGAGCTGTGGCATATAAGCTGTTGTGAAATTCAAAGTGAGCTTGCTGATTCTTCAGAACACTGTAGAGTGATTTAATTAAAGCAAAACAAGTTCTCTTCACAGAGTCTTCTTTGAACTGTAGACCATTCCCATAGATTTGCCTCACAAGTAAATAAATGAGAAAAGCTCAGTACTCCCGAGCCCAGCCTAAGGGTGCATATGAGATCTGATCTCTGGACATGCAAGTGCAGCGTGCCATGTTTTGGTTGTGAGACAAATCCAGCTCCCCAGCGTGGGCACCACTGAGGGCTGAGTGTGTGCATGTGGCCAGGGGCACAGGGAAAAGCTGTGCTTTTTCTTCGATAGTGTAGAATGGCCCTTGGAGCCAGTCAAGTGGGATGGATTCCAGCTGGAGAGGCTCGGAGAGAAGGGCAAGGAGCATCAGATGAATAAAAGGACCATAGTTTTGTTGGCCTTGAGCTCTCTGTTTTCTAGGGCAGAGCTGCCTGTGCCAGCCTGCCATAGCCACATTGTTGAGCTGTCTTGCTTTATAATGTTTATATTTATTTCCCTTTTTCTTCCAGTACTTTTTTGAATACTTTAATGTCCACCTCTTTATATTGCTCTTCTTCCCTCTGGTATCCCAGTCTAATAAAACCATAACTGTGCCAATCACAAAAGATCCTGAACCGAAGAATTAAAGCTTTTACAGGACGTTCCTTTTTTACTCTTTTTTTAAAGGCATCCCTTTTATTTAAAATGAAAGATGAAGCATTTTCTTTTATCCTTTAACTTTACTGTCACATTTTATTAAGTCAAAATGATAGTTACAGTTAGAGGAAAGCAGGATATGAATTCCTGGTACAGCCATTTTTAAAGTGTGCTTTGTTTTAAAGCCCTGAAGATTGATTGAAGGTATTTTTCTTCTAGACGTGGAGCTTTAGTCAAAAGGGGCCTGATCTGAGTTACCCTCTGTAAATCAGGCTTAGCTTCTTGTGAAATCAATGGAGTTGCAATGATACAATACAGGGCAAGTTGGAAAAGACTCATGCCCTGAGAGTGAATAAGGGAAGGGACTGTGTGTGATCCCCCGAAAGCTGCCCTTGCACTGGGGTGAAGCCACGAAGCAAAGCAGAATTATGCACTGCCCCCATTGGGCTGCCATGGAATGTCCTGGGTGAGAAATGGGCAGGCAGCAGTGGGTTTGTGCTGACATGGGTGGCAAACCTTGGCTTTGGGGATGCTCTGAGCGTGCAGACCTCCCGTGTTTCCCAGACGGAGCCGCCCTTTGCCCATCCCCTGCCACGGCTGCTGCAGTCAGGGAGGCTCATGAGCTAAGAAAGCCTGATTGAAGAGACAAGGGGATGGTGGCAGAAATGGTGCTCTGCTAAATACCTGCCTCTGGAGTGTATTTCACCAGGTCCAGTGCAGCCTGCATTTGTTGACTTTTTTTTTGTCAGTGCCAAACGGATTCACTGTGCAGAGTAGAAGAAGGGAGAAAGATGCCCCATCACTGCCCCTTGGGGCTGTGCAGAGACACAGAGGACAGGTTTTTGTGAGGGAGAGGACAGATAAACTTGGACAGATAATATTTTTTGACACTTTTATCTTTTTTTTAACATGCCTGCATTGGACCGGGGAGGGGAATAGCTACACTGGTAAAGATGCATCAAGATGAGCAAATACAGAATTGAAATGATAGGTCCTGTCTGAAATTTGAGTTTAACCAGGGATTTGAGCTCTTGCCTCTCATCTGCACTGAAAACTTGACAGCTGATTTCTTGAGGCCTAAGCCATTCTGAGCAGACAGTCTAATAAAAACAGCTCTTTTTATAGCATTTAACTGTATCTAAATAGCTTAAGGCCAGGGCAAGTTCCAGCAGTGCAAAGCACCGCTAGCCCGGGCTGTGCTTGGGATGTGCAGCGTTTTAGCAGTCTGCGTGGGACCTGATCCTGGTCATAGTCCAGCCTTCCCAGTGAAAATCTGCATCTTGGGCAAAATTGAAGGGTGGGCTTGGCCATCTCCAGTGAAATTAAAACATTTCATTTCATTAAAACTGCTGGACTCTCCCAGGCAGTTACGAGCTTGCTCTTGGCATACAGTTGACCTGTGCCTGTAACATGGCACTGCTTCATATTTGAAGTATGGGGGGGGGTTTTTGGAAATAAATTTGAAGCAGCTGGAAATAGTAATTACTAAACCAGAGTCTTTCTTAAAATATTGAGAAGAAGTAAGCAAGGCAGCCTGGAAAGGGGCAGGTTGAAGGAGTAAGTTTTTGCAATGCTTTCCAGTATCTCAGTGTTGTTCAGCTGGTGCTCTAGGGCTCTGGCTTCTCTTGCCCTTGATCAAGCTGGCATTTACCCATTGACTCTGACTCCAATAGACACCAGCTCAGGGCTGCACATGATGCTGGTTTTGTTCAACTTTCCAGCACATGACAGCTTCACACATTTGATGAACAAAATGGTATATAGGAGATAGGGAGCATGGTAGAGAATACAAGTCTTTTATAATGTTTTTTTTTCATCTTTGTTTGGTCATACAGTACTTTCTCACTTAAAACCAAGTTTCAAATCATTATTTTCATGCACACTTTGGATTTCCCTATGACAATAAGGAAAAAGAAGATGGAACTTTACCCCAAATACTGGTTACAGCTTTTTAAGGAACACTGAAGTCCCTTGGACTGTGGTAACATCTCCCAGGGAAAAGTGGCAGAAATCCAGCTACTTGGCACATTTCACAAGGAGTCCAGACAAAACACTAGTAAATGTACTCTGCTTTGGCACAGAAAAGGCTGTGGGATGTTATGAGGCTTTCCTGTATGAAACTGTGTATCATTTCATGACCCTGGTAAGTCTGAAACTGGAATTTACTCATCTGCTGATTGTATAGCACATAGGGCTGTAGAGGAGCATGAGACCCTACCAAGTGTCTTTATTTTAAGAGATTTTAGGCTTGAGATCATTGTTTGGATGATTAGTACATGAAAATGCCTGTATTGGCTCAGAGTAAAAGTTTGTCTAGTTTAGTACCTTATTTCTAGGATTAGCCTGTAATGGCTGCACTGAAAGTAGTAGAGCATGCATAAAGTGAGATTTCCATGACTGTCTCTTCCAGTTTCCAGCAAGGATATCTGACAGTGAAAAAGTCCTTTTGCCTTTTGCGCCTTTCCCACAACAACCATCTCCTACCTAAGGAAAGTTTGGCTTTGACTCTAAGTGTATCTGAAAGCTATACAAAATGCATCTCCCTGGCCTTCACATCTCTGTGCTCTGCTTCACTTCTGGATCTGTACTGGGAAAAAAAGATCATTTAAACCAGTGGCTGAAAATACAATCTGATGCCTCCTCATTAATAATTTTTATTGCAGTGTGACTTGCACAACGTGTCCATCATGTGAGGTGCCACAGCACTCAGTGGTGTACGCCCTGCAGGATGTCTGTGCTTAATGACTAAATGCTGGGCCAGCCTGAGCTTTAAATGATTTTTCATCTCTTCCTTCTGCCAGTCCCATTTTTTAATTTAACATTATATTTGTTCTGTTTTAAAAAAAGTCACCCTCTGTAGTAAAGTGCTGTAGAACCTCTTTTGGAGAACTGGAAAGGGTTTTTATACATCGCTGCATGAAATCTGCATGTATATGGGGCTGGAAAAAATGTGAAATGCTGTAATGTCTCACTCACACTAGCTGGGAAACCAAGTTCCTAGAACTACCCCAAGTCCTGAATGCCAGTGCTATTTTCAGTCAGAGGTATGTAGCTGCTGCTGAGCACACACATAATGGATGCACTGGCAACTCATCTTTATGCCAGTGTTTGAAATCACAGAGAAATACAGTTAAGAATAAAACATGGGATTCATATTTCAAACCAGCTCTCTCCCACTGCCTCTGTAAGCAGTCCTTTATTGCTCCTGTGATGCCCAAAGACCTTTATAAGCTTCTTCCAGCTCCTTGATGTAACAATATTGTCCTCTATATTGGAGTTTGCTCCACGCCATAAGCCTGTCATTTGTATTAGTGCCTCATGTTACCTGCCATCAGCCTGACCATTTCAGGTCACTGAAAGTGTTTTAGAGTCTCCAAACAAAAATGTAGAGGTATCAGGCACTGCAGGTGTTGACTGTTACACTACCTTTGTGAATCACTACACCTGCAGGAATTGAAAATCTCATTATGTGTGAATTTAATCAGAATCAGCTTTATCACTAGGAAAGATTTAAGGGTAGAAGACTCCATTTGTTTGAAAACAAGTTTGCAATAATTGAACAAAGTTACAGAGGAAAACATAATATGCACATCAGTAAGATTAAATTTTATGCAGATTTTCCTAAGCTGCAGCATCATCTTGGGGAGCCTGTGGCATGGGCTAATTAATCCTCCATCCCCTGCCTCAGGCCTGGTAGACCCAGGGGAGATTTTAGTGCTGTGCCTTTACTGCTGCTGTTGTTGTTAAAAATGCTCACATAGAAAAGGCATGACTTTCCTCTCCTGAGAGTAAGTGCTCCTCCTCTTTAGCTGTGCCTCAGCTCTTGTGACTCGGAGCTATAGCATCCCATAATAATGCAAGCAATTGACTCACTTCTCACCATTTTCCCCATTGAACTCCTTTAATTTTTATGTTACCTTAATTAGCACTTTCCTGGCGACACCTTTGAATTGACTTTTTTTGTTTCAAGACATTTAAAACAGCAGTGGTAAAATGTATAAATGGCCTATTAGAGCAGTATTAATTACACATGTGTTTTCCTCATGACTGATGTTGGCCTTTCCTTAGCAGTCTCTTGAATGTAGCATGACATTTCCCATGACACCCCATGAAAGGGAGGAGGGAGGTGTCCACACTGGGGAACACACTTACACCTGCAGTGTTTGAGATTTCCTCTTGGCAGCATCAGCCATTGCACTCCAGCTGCTGCTTAGGACATGTACCCCAAAGGTATATAGAGATAGATATCTAGGGAGCTGTGCACTTCCCTTGTCTTTGAAGTTAGAAGTCAAAATACAGTTGTAAACTGATTTGTGGGTTTTGGGTGTTTTTGGGTTTGGTTTTTTTTTT